>CAJUYG010000303.1:43575-183434 GCA_910591675.1 Galerucella calmariensis
AATGTGCGCCGCTTCCCAAATAACAGCAAGTTCGAGCAATGAAAAAATATGTCGTCGGGAATTAATTTGAATATTGAATATTTATAATAATTAATTAATTCATAATTTATGTTTTTAACTTGTATTATAACAGTTTAATAAAATAGAATAATTTTTTTTGTCACTAATTTTGTAATACATTTTTCGTCCCCAATAGCATAAAATTTTACTTTATGCAACTAGTTACAAAAAGTAAGACGTTTCATAACGTCAAGTTCAGTTTTAAAAAGTGTCACTTTATATGTCAAAATTAGAAAAATATTTATGTAGCCAAATCGACTTTCAACCCAAAAAAGACTTTAAACTAAAGCTGAAGAAAGAGCCTTTGAGAACTCGTTATAGGCAAAACTTATTGAGTAACAGAATTTTCGATATTTGGAATGATCTTCCTCAGCAAATAATTAGCTCGGAAAATGTTAATAGTTTCAAAAATCAAATAGACTCCTATATTTTCGATCCGTAGTTTTTTAGGCTTAGTGTATTGTTAGTTATTGTTTCATTTATATTCTGTAAATTATTATGGGCAAAATAGAACTTGATCCTCTTCCCTTATCATGTAATAAGAATGATAATAATAATAATAACCTTAACCCAATCGATGAAATTTATTGAAAAAGTTTTGTTTATACACTAAAATTGTTTCTCAACACTGTAGATATTAGAAAATTCTTCAAATTCTCTTTATACTACCTACCCTACCCGTGTAAGTCTATTGTCTTCAGGCTACTTATATTTTCAATCGTTTAAAATGAAATCTTAACACTAAACTTACCTTCAAAAACCACCAGCGTAGCTTCAGCGCTGACAGCATCTCCCACACCATTCTCTGCGACACATTCATAGTTTGCGTCGTCTCTCCCAGCTTTAACGGGCTCTATTCTTAATAGAGAAGCACCGTCCGAAAATTCTTTTACTTGGTATCGGGTTTGGGAACCTGGAACAAAATCGACACTTACTTTTTATATTCCTTACTAATAACCTGACTGATTGAATAGATAGAACGTTCAGGTTTGCACAGATCGATTCGGGAGCTTTTGATTCAGTGGATTTTGAGTCAGTAAATCCGAGAAATAAAGAAGTTAGCGGAAACCAGTTTATATATTTCCATACTTACCCCTAGCTTCAAAATTTTCGACAAAAAAAATGTTTTCGACAAAAATGCTAAAAATTCGTCATTTACTGCCACAGTCTATTTTTGTATAAAATCATTTTTTCGCCTCCAAATGGAGTCATGAAATTTTCGAAAATCCACTTCTCAAAATTAAAGACAGTGGATTTTGAATCCATAATTCCGAGCAATAGGGAAGAGCGGCAACCAGTTTATATTATCAAATATTTCCATACCTACCCCTTGCTTCAAAATTTTCACAAGTAATACTAATAATACTAATAATAATAGAGGTCAAATTATTTCCCAAAAATTTGACCTCGTGTGGTATTCGGTAAGAAAATTCCACACCAAATGTGTTTCCAACAACATCAATTTTCGTCTTTATCAAGTTCTTGCAAAACAGGTTTTGTCAACTTGATTATTCAGTTACCATGGCAACTCAGTGAAACTCTAAACTAGAAATTATTTCTGTCAAAAATTTGTCAAAACAGCACGACGTAGAAAAATGTCTCGCTTCGGTCAAGAAAGTAAAGAAAATATTCGCCAGAATATTAAGCAGTTGACACCAGCGAATACTAGGAAATCGAAGGCAAGTGTATGGAAGCAGTTTATAAACTTTTGCACAGAAAAAGCGTATGATTTCGACAGAGCGGATATACCTGTGGAAGAACTGGCGCTCATTCTTGAAGACTATGCCTCCAGCATGCGAAAAAAGAACTCCGAAGACTACAAGGAGAGTGTTATCAAAGTTCTATGGAATTCTACAGCTGAGCAGTTGCAGGAATATTTTTTCGAAAGGTATAATCGCAAATTTAATCCATTCTCTGACATAGAATTTGTCAACGCAAGAGCTGCAAAAAATGCTAAGCGTCGGAAGCTACAAATGGATCCAACCAAGGGAAAGGCAAGTTCATCTGCACTATCAGCAGACGAATTGATAAAGATTATTGAGCTTTGGGACGAAAACACTCCGGAAGGATTGCAAAGAAAGTTCTTTCACATTACTGCTCATGAATTGGCCTGGAGAGGAAATGAAGGAGCGGCAGCAACAATAGAATATTTTGTGGAGGAAATTGACAATCAAGGGAAACCAACAGGACGCATTGAGTATAACTCGGTTTTCTTCAAGACCACTCAAGGCGGTTTAAAAAGAATGGCCGACAGTAAGTGGCTTGTACCGAATACAGTCAATGAAGAATTATGCCCAGTAAGACTGTTCAAAAAACTAATAAGCAAGCGAGACCAACTCATCAAAACGAATCGTTTATTTTTAACTCCAAATCAAAACTGGCACCACCCCAATTCCAAAGGTTGGTACAAGAACAGCCCGGTTGAACAAAATACAATATCTTCCTGGTTCAAATCGGCGGCATCAGTGATTGGAATCGATGTCAACAAGATCAAGATAACAAATCATTTTTTAGCCAAAACGGAAATTGGAGAACAGCAATTTATTAAAATAACAGGGCATGGTAGCAGTCACTCCATGAAACCACATATGCAAATTGACTCGGGCCATCATCATGATATAATTGACGCAATGAGGTCTGCTTCAACTTCTGCAAAGACAGTCCAAGAATCTCTAAATCAAGAGCAAGCAGCTTCGAATCAACCTGCCATAGTATACAATAATTGCGTTTTTGATATAAACATCAATCATAATGGTCCATGAATGGAGTCATGAAATTTTCGAAAATCCACTTTTCAAAACTAAAGACACTCATAACTCGACTAATATGATAGATAGAACGTTCTAGTCTTCGGCAATCGATGCAGGGGGAAATTTTACATATTCCAGTTAATTGTGTCGTATTAGGTATCTACTAATATATACGGGATATTCAAAAGTTGTTTTACGTTGAAGAAAATATCCAACTGTTTTTTTTTTGTACAAAAGTTAAGAGACGTTGTTAAAATCCCATTAACTTGGATAATTTCGCACGTTAAAGGAAACCTGGTGGAAGATAAACGGGAAAATACAGCTCGGCAAATAAAATTTAAATAACAAAGGTGATTATTTTTCGTAATGGTCATCGTCGAGGCAGGATTAGACGGTTATTTTCTCGAAATAATTTTACATACGTACAAAACTGTCCAGACCCTTATCAAAAAGTAATCAGGGGATGTTTATGTGGTCTGAAGGTCCCCATCAAAATCAGACTGAATATGGGGATACTGTCACAATGTTGTCATATAATATACACTCTAAAAAATGCTTGGATCTTTGATTAAAAAGCCTTCCGGGTAGACCTAATTTAGTACCTCTTCATATTTAGCTCCAGCCCTTTGTCCAGTGAGGTTTTAGATCAATCACAAGCTGCTTTTTGCTTGTCCCAATTTTCTGACGAAGCTGCAGCTAATTAATTTCTCACTGGGCTTTTCCTAGAACCACAGACCCAATAAAAGGACTTAAAACATATCCCAAACATCATAGCTGTTAGGCTTGTTTTTGCCAAATGCTTTAGGGTTCAACTCAAATTTCCCTCTGCAATCTTCTGTGTTTAAACAAGCCCTTGTTAATGATGTTGCACTGAACGTGCTTGCCTTTGACAGTTTTTATTAAGTTGTTAACCGGTCAAACAAAATAATAGACATAGTGAAGTCTTAAAAATACTTTCCAGGACATGGATAAATATTCAAATGAACTGTCCAATGGATATGTTGATATAAAAGTTAGTTTTAACAATAAAATTCATAGTAGGTTTTATGACGATGACATTTGTTCATGCCAGAGAAAATGATGTATTAACCCTCTGGAGATTATAAAACATTTATATATGTATGAGATGCTCAACTATGGATATGTTTTTGAAGTGTACACTCTGGAGAGCTCTTTTTACATCAGGCGTTCGCCAGATATATTCGTTATATCAGAAACTCGGAAGGATTACGTAGCTGTAGGTGTATATTGGTGGTCTTGTGAAATAGTTTGACGTAAAAATCGATATTTTTTCATGGCTTTTAATTAAATTTGTTCGAAAAAGAGGATTTATAACGTTTTCACTAAATACACTGATTTGAAAAAAAAACTTTGATTCAAAAACCCTATTGGAGGTCCGACACAAAGATCGTCATTATCGAGATTTTATTTTCTCATTTTCTGTGAAATCTTTGTTGTCTTTTGGCGCGGTTGCTGGAAATCGATTGAAGATTGAACTTTCTGCAACAGAAAACGTATTCCGATCCCCAGTAGATATTTACAGCCCACAAAGAGAATTCTAGTCCAATGTAATGATATATTTGTAGAGAACTTTCCACGAATTACTACATTCTTTGTATTTGATTAGGACGGATGAAAATTATAGTTTATGATTACCATTTTTATTTTGTTTGTTCGTGGAATCGTTTGACTAAATGAAGTTTTCAAAGCCGGAGACAGAGAGGGATTTTACTGGAGACAGAGAGGAATCATTTGAGAAGAGAGTTAAATCTGGGAGGCTGAAATATATGGAAGTGTGGTAACATTTGCAGCGTATGAAGGAGATTAGGTTAACTGAAGAAATATTGGGGGCGAAAATAGGTCCAGGAAGAATTGGGATGAGACAGTAAGGGAAGGAAGCTAAAAAACTGGTAACTAACAGAAAAAAATGAAAAAATGTAAATATATTACTGTATTTGACAGTTTTTTGATAATTTTTTATAGTTTTTTGTTATTTTTTGTCAAATATTTGGGGCTAATTCGAGCTATTTATACATTAAGTTGGTGAATAATGAATTTGATATAAATTTAGTTGGGTAATTTTTGGAACGTGATCGATTGTTGTGTGTGGGCTCAATTTTGGCGAACGTAAATATTTCTCCAAATCCCTCTCGTGATATTTAATCCGCAAAATAGGCCGACCGTTGTAAATAATACAAAATATCATCGAATCGGCGGCTAGAAGTTTGCCGAAACTATTCAAAACGGACACGTAGTTGGAATTAACGAAATTTCGTTACGAAATTAAAAATAAACGGATTCACGGCAAGTTAGAACGGGTTTAATATCCACTTTGAAGTTGTATAATTCGAAATAATCAAAAAAGAGAATGTAATACACACGAGTTGTGTGCTATATTTTGACTATGATTTATTGTAATACTCAACAATTCTTTTTTAACTCAGTCTATCTGTCGATTTTAAATTTTCCAAATTTTCAGTGTTTTCTTAAATGAATGTTTTTTCTTATGTTACTGTTTATCCCAAGGCATGGAAAGATGGAAAGTTTGACGATTTTGAAATTGTCTTTTATTCCTTCGAATTCTAATTTGAAATTCATCCATATATATGTAAAACTTTCTCCTGTATCAACTGTTTCATTTTTTGAGTTTTGGAGTTTTGTTTCCACGTCCTTTATTTTGACGATTTATTAAATGGAATTCTTTTCAGTAATAATCTTGTTGGATTGTTGCTATGAATGCTGGTTTTTTTGAGGAGATACCTCTAACGAATTTTAGATCCAAATACCATTACCAGACTTGCAAAGAATGCCATTCAATAGTACACAGATGTCTCAAAAGCAATAGAAGGAACTGGGATAGAAGTATACGAGCCAGCAAAAGCTTGGGAAAAGCCACAAATATCTTTCAAGCAGAAATGGACATGGAAGCCATAGAATTATCATAATGTCGGATTGTCAAACATCTATTAAAGCCCTGAAATCTTGTGAAATAGGTTCCAAATAGTCTGAGAATGCCTGGGCGAACTCAATGAACTACGCTAGAATAGTACAGTCACCTTACTGTGGATTCCAGGACGCACAGGTGTAAAAAGATATGAAGTAGCAAAAAAAGGACTGGAACAACCTTTTAAGGGATGAGCTTCAATTTAATATCGGAGGAAATAGGCAATGCCAAGAAAAAAAGAAGATCTGACCATTGGAAAGATCAAGTTGTGTCTAGACAATCAAATACTCCGCTAGGTGAATGAAATCCATGAGATTTATATGTAAAGTAGGGAGGGTGAGTGTAGGCTCACAGCACTTAGGCCACATCCTCCCGAGGAGTAGTTCTCCTAGGTCATCGTCCATCCTGTTCTTCACTAGGAGACATCTTCTTTATATCGGCAGGTGTAAGCCAAGACTCACCGAACACACACTCTCTCATTGACGACAAAGCCTCGTGTCCACTAGCAATTAAATTTGCCGAGAGTACTCTCACAAGTCACTTGCAATACGTGTAAACAGCAGCGCTGGAAGAAGTTTGCTGAAAGTTTACTCTCGCGCCAAGTACTTGTTAGAGCTTGTAGTGTACACGGCTGATCTAAGCAAATTAGTTTGCACTTTATTATTATTATTATTATTAAAGTTCTGATTTTTTCACAATAATGGAGGAACGACGTGTTTGGAATAGAGAAGAAACTCTTCTGCTAATTAAAAATTTTGAACTGTACCCAGAAATATGGAATGTACATTGCAAGGAGTTTAAAAATAGAGTAAAAAAACAAGTGTTAAGGACAGACGCTCGTCTGGTGGAATGGCTTCTCGCATTTTGGTATCTTTTTTATATATTTTTTCTTCCACCAAATTCAGCAAAAAATCAAAATCTTCCGCAGACATACGTAAAAAAATTTTCAACTGCTGGGGATCTTCCGTTCTCAATTCAGAGAGCAGCTTCTCATGTATGCCTAACGTAGATCTTCGCTGAATCCATTTTCTGACCCAAATTTTTCTACGCTTTTTGTCATTTTCCCTTTCCTTTCTTTGTTTTTTTTTAACTGAATATATGTTACAACAGCAGCAGCCACTTGCTGAGACGACATTTTTCTGGAAGTGTGCAGTAAGCGAACTTGCTAGAGTAATTTGCCGCAATAAATTTCAAAACAATTAGACTACAATGTAGACACGCTGGCAAGTACTTGGTGAAAACACTATCTCAAGTTACTTGCAAGTGGACACGGGGCTTAACTCCGGACACTTACATAAGAAGACATGCCTGACAGTTTCATCTTCCTGTTCACACATCCTGCATAGAGGTGTGTCCACTAGCCCTATAGTATGGAGGTGTTTCCTTAGTTGACAGTGGCCAGTCAGATATCCTACTGTTAAACGTAGGTTTTTCCTGGTCATCGCCAAATATTTCTTCGACGCCAGCTTCCCAGGGTCGCCCAGGGTGATCCTGGCAAGACTTCATCCTTTGATTCCATCCCATCTCTTAAGAGATTGAGCATGGGTGTAACGTTTGGCTAGTTCCGCAATTGTCGAAGCCGCTTCCATGGCTAAAGAATCGGCAATGCTATCACCTTTACTCCTGTCGTGCCCTTTAACCCACCTCAGGATAATATTGTTACCTGTCGAGGCGTTAGCTAAATCTTGGTGGAACTCTAGTACTAGCCCAGATATATTTCTGGTAAAAACATAACAATCTGCACTGACAGTAGACAAGTCCTATTAGCCTTGAACAGAACCATGAGATCAAATGAATGCATAAGTCAAAGTAAAACTGCACTAAGAGTTTCCACAGGGATCCTAACGAGATATTGTCGCCTGAATGGACACCTCAAAAAGCTCAAAATAGTGGAGGAAGAAGAATGTAGATTTTGGGGTTTGGAAGGAGAAACCTCCATCCATATACTTGCGAAGCTTATGTCACAATACCTAGGAGATTATTGGATAGAAGAGGCACATTTACCTGAATCCTGCAGATGTCCTGCGGGAAATGGGACTCAAGGAGCTACTAGTATCTGATACTTACCTCACGAACTAACTAGAAGCAAGAGGGCTCAATGAATGTCACCCCAATACACATACATTTCAAAAATGGCAACTGATAAGTCGAACTTCCTCATGACATGTACAATATTGGGGATGCTTTTTTGTATTTAATAGAGGGTAGAATAAAGGCTACAATGAAACGTTTATCGATAAATATGCATCAATTAGAAATAAATTTGTGGTTATTAGGACTGGCCTACGGATCAACAGTATTATTTCACGACATTTGGCCCGAAAACAAGCCGGAAAGTGGTAATTGCCATATGTAAGTACAAAATTTTACGTTCGAATTAATAGTCCAGTAACTGAAGACCTGAAAATACGCAATCCTGTCAATATATTTGTCCAATAATTTTTTTTGGATTGATTTGTAGGTCTTGACAGGTACTTCAAAGGGAGAAAAAGTTCTCCAAGATTGCCCCTTAGCTTACGCGGCTGCACTACCTCTAGAAATGCTACCATATATAAAATTAACTTGTAAACTTTTTATTGAAACGCCACAAAGATACTGAAAAAAAATTTCCAGGAACATTCAGGACCTCCCCAGACCCCATTTGAAAAAACAAGGGATAATAAACCATTTAAAATAAATAAAATGTCAATGATTTAATGGAAGAGCCCAAAATATTGGGGAAAAATAACATTGGCCACTTTTTGCAATGTCCTCGACGGGCGAGAACGGGGTTCAAGGTACACATATTGATACCTACGGATATTCCCATTACAATGAACTTTAAATCATCGAAAAATATTAATTTTTGACCGAGTTATGGAAGAATTTGTCCGCCGGTTTACAAGTTAATTTTATAGACGGTAGCATTTATAGAGGTAGTGCAGCCGCGTAAGCGAGGGGGCGTTTGAATGCGATTATCTCGAAAACTATTTCATTTTGGAAAAAATCATAGGGACCATTTTTGTAGATAATTTAACGACCTTCACTTTTTACCCGAACAAAAATTTTCCAAATTGCATATTTCGGGAGATAATGGCGGGAAACCGTTTTTTGGGGTGCTTAGGGGCCATTTTGAACCCTTAGCCAAGGCGCAATCTTGGAGAACTTTTTCTCCCTTTGAAGTACCTGTCAAGACCTACAAATCAAGCCAAAAAAAATTATTGGACAAATATATTGATAGGTTTGCCCCTTCAGTTACTGGACTATTAAAACACGTCGCACGCTCTGGGCGTATTTATATGTGGACAACGTCATCGGTACTAACAATAATTCCGTCGTCCGACGAGTCCGGATTACGGTCGCCTAGAAAAAGTCCATTTACAAACATGGTAAATTGTTCGACGACCAGAACGGTCCGAGCCGCCTCGAAGGACCCATTTTCCGAAAAGCTTCACTTCCATGCGGGATTTTAACATAAAAACAAAATGTTTGCGGAAAGATATTTTCGATGATTATCGTAGGAGACGAGTGAATTGGAGAATTCTATGAATTAGAATGTACTTACTTGAGACTTTCTTTCCATTTTTTTTCCATTGGATCACCGGAGTGGGATCACCCTGAGCAGCGCAGTAGAAAGCTGCTATACCACCGGCTCGAACTTGTAGATTTCGGGGTTTGACTTTGATTTCTGGAGGATCTGTAACAAATATAGAACGTAATTAGGAATAATCTTCACGTCACGACAGGGTTTAATCAATTAATATTGAACAAGGATCTATCAGGACATACACAGTATTTCACCAAGATTTCTTCTCGAGATGGGAAGTGATAACATGTTGGCTACAATTAAAGACCACCAACAGTTCCATATCCAGCTAAATTGGAATTCAGCCAGGAAGGGTCGTTGGTGTGGTATATAAAACTGACATAGGAACAGGAGCTGTATTCAACTGTCCCAAGTCCGCTGTTGCTCAAAACTTTAATATTTATTTCCCAAGCAATAGATTTTTGTATTCAAAAAACACCTCAGCCCTCCAAGTTCAGTTTTATGGGCCCAGAATCTGTATCTGTAGAGTAGGGAGGGTGAGTGTAGGCTCACAGCACTTAGGCCACATGTGACCCATTTTACATCCTCCCGAGGAGTTGTCCTAGGTCATCGTTCATCAAGTCCTACCCAGGAGATGGACAGGTCACTAGGAGACATCTTTATATCGGCAGGAGTAGGACAAGACTCATCGAACACACACTCTCTTATTGACGATAACTCCGGACACTCGCATAAGACATGCCTGACAGTTTCATCTTCCTGTTCACACATCCTGCATAGAGGTGTGTCCACTAGCCCCATAGTATGGGGGTGTTTCCTTAGTTGACAGTGACCAGTCAGAAATCCTACTGTTAAACGCAGGTTTTTCCTGGTCATCGCCAAATATTTCTTCCTAGGGTCGCCCAGGGTGATCCTGGCAAGACTGCATCCTTTGATTCCATCCCATCTCCTAAAGGATTGAGCATGGGCGCAACGTTTGGCTATTTCCGCAATTGTCGAAGTCGTTAGGCCGTAGGTGTCACTGGGTCCTAAAATTTGTAGTCCAGCTGCTTCCCTGGCTAAAGAATCGGTAATGCCATTTCCCTTACTCCTGTCGTGCCCTTTAACCCACCTCAGGATAATATTGTTATCTGCCGAGGCGTTAGCTAAATCTTGGTGGCACTCTAGTACTAGCCCTGATATAACACGTTGTCTGCTCAAGGCTAATAGGGCTTGTATACTATCAGTGCAGATTGTTATGTTTTTGCCAGAAATCCTTTTCTGGTTAATGGGTACAGTAAATGCAAATGCACCTTTTATTACTCACATTCTGAGTATTCAGACTACTGTCTTACGTAGAAGGATCATTTAGAGCCAATTATTATTCATAAAAACAAGATAATTTCCAGGACGAATCTTCCCACGATCAAATCCTTTTCAGTGACATTTTAAAACGCTAATGTGAAAGGTTTGTTTAGGTACCAGACACATTTTTAGACAGTATTGTATTAAAATTTACTCTCAGTAAATTGAAGTTAAAGAGCGCTAGTGAACGTTTTGAGTTGAGGTATGATATAGTGAATAAAGTTGTGGTAGTAAATTCTCATCTTCATTGGATAGGGTTTTAGCGGGGTTTACTGGAATATTCATTTACTCAGTATATTCTCGGTTGAAATATTTGCCTTCCGTTCATATATGTCCGATATATACTCAACTTAATGTAATCTTCTTGGAAACACTAAACCAATTTTATTAAGGAGTTAGAAGCATAAAGTTTTCATGAGAATCGAGATACAATTTCGATGATATCGAGTAAAGTACATTATTTGCCGTACTTACGAGGTTTCGGGAAGACTCTTTATTCTGAACGGTAAATTGGAAGCTTTAGGAATTAAAATGTTTAACGATAAAAGAGAAAAAATTGCACTTCCTTTAATTTGTTTCAGTTCCAACTAACAGATTTGATCTTTTTATTTCTTTCACCTACATAAAAAATGCAGGATGTATCTTTTTAAATCATTAGAGTAAAGCAGCAATTTTTTGTTGCAAACTTTTTCGGATACTGAGCTTTTTGTGGGTATTTAATCTTTGAAATTTCGAAAAATAACAGACTAGATTTTTTCTTGGAGATCACAGTATCTCTAATAATTCAAAAGGATATACACTATCTGTACTATCCCTGATATTATAGTGTGACTAATTTGTGAAGGAAGAAGTGTATGTCCTGTAGAAAGTATATTTTCTGTATAAAAGTGGATCACATCATTTTTAAGGGCAAGGATCTGTCTTCGATTATATCTGCAGTAGTACCTACTTCCAGAAATGACCCTGCAATTACCATTTCACAGATCCTTCAAAAGAATATGTCCTGTACATTCTACAGAAAGTTGTTTGCATGTCCAAAAGAAAGTTTTTTCTGAGACATATTCCCTCTAACCCTTCCAAAGGATCTGGGCAAGTATAGTGTGAATCTGAGCAATGATCTGTTTTGTATCTTCTTAAAGAAGTAGCACACCATATTATAAATCATTTTTCAAAGCTTATTGGTAGAGATATTTTTTCTTCAGAAGCTCTCTCATAGATCCTTTCAAAGAGTCTGAGTCGGGATACGCCCTGTACCTTATTTACAAAGTAGATATTCTCTCCAAAATAAATTTTGAATTGTTTATAATTTTTCCTTATAATACTTACGTGTTAAATAGTGAATATACGAAAAATCTTGATAATTCTCTGGAAGTAAAATAAAAAAAACTTATTTGCTTTAGAAAAATCATATAAATATACCCAGGATGTTTACGTACTTTCAAAATTTCATTTATGATAGCAAAAATATGTCAATGAGTCCTGTGAAATATCCACATGCCTTCAGCAGTGAATTGAGGTTAGGTTAGCACGGTTAGCACTGCTAACAATTTTTGAAACTTGAAAAAGCAAAATTTACAGTATCTTAAGCATTCAAACCAATTTTATGAGAAAAATGAATAAATATTTTGGCAATGTCCAGCTGTCCCTAGATTCTATGACAAATATTGTGATTTTATCAGGGTATTATAAATAAATTTCCCACATATAATATGTATTATATAAACATGGTTATAATAATAATACCCATGTTATTGGAAAATTTGATATTTTCTCTTTTTCCTACCTCTAATCAATAATTTCTATACGTCCATTGAATAACAATGTAATTAAAATATAAATAAGCACGTCATAATATTCATCAAATTGGAATTATTATAATAATTATACAAGTAAATAACTATTATCCTTTAGGGGCTGTCACCCCACATACATGACAGATGTCCAGTGCGTCTACAAGAAAAATCATATGAATAAAGTTAACAGGAAAAGCTTTGTGTTACAGTGAAATCTGGTCAAAGATAATTTATTCATTTGGAAATAAATATTTTCTAGCAGCGGACGCATAGAAAACTGACAGCTGCGTTAATCTTGTACCTTAGTCCCTTTAATGTGTCTCAAGCCACCAATAATAGACAGAAGGACATTGGCTAGTCCCCAAACGACCAAACTTATGCTAGCTCGACTATTTGGAATGGCGTGTGATATTTGAATGTGTTTGGGTGGATTTATATACGGTGAGGACGTAAAGTACCACATTTTGAAGGTCTTTTTATGCTCAATACATTTTCCAGAGATTAATCCTCATATCATTTTGTCCAATTTTACGAGAGGAATCTACATGCAAACGTTGTAATTACCCTTAACGTTCGAGATGCTTATACCATTTTTTGCGCGATTGTATTGAAATAAATTCCGAATAAAATAATTCAAATTTCTTCGAAATGAACGAAATGTCAAAAGTGACATTTATACTTCTCGATCAGTTTAAAATATATTTTGCATTTTGGTGAAATTGTTTTTATGCTATTTATTACTTTTCGACGTCTGAACGGTAATTAAAGTGTTAAACTTAGAAACCAGTAAACACAATCTACCGTCCTGACAACCGATGCTGTAGATAAACAAAAAAGATCAATCGCGCAAAAAAAATTATGGAAATAATAGTAAACATTTATCCGAACAAATTCAAGTAGATCACCAGCACTGTGAATACCAGCCTTGCATAGAATTTCAATATATCATCGGTGGTTCAGTGGTAGAATGCTCGCCTTTCATGCGGGCGGCCCGGGTTCGATTCCTGGCCGAAGCATATGAATCGCTGCTTCGTAAACGAGAGAGAGACTAAGAAGAGAGCACACGCACGCAAGCAAGGCACATAACGAAGTAACGTAACATAACGTAACGTAACGGTCAGATCTTTTGCGTCGCGACCCCCGGTCGCTCAAACATAACCTGACGTGAAGAACTAAAGTTCCAAAAACCAGTAATAACAGTTTATTGGGATTTAGCTAACGCCTCGGCAGATAACAATATTATCCTGAGTTGGTTTGAAGGGCACGCCCGGAGTGAAGGCAATCGCATTGCCGATTCTTCAGCCAGGGAAGCGGCCGTACTAGAACTTTTAGGTCCCAGTGACACCTACACCCATGCTCAATCCCTCAAGAAATGGGATGACACCAAAGGATGCAGTCTTGCCAGGATCACTCTGGGCGACCCTGGAAGCTGGCGCCGAAGAAATATTTGGCGATGACCAGGAAAAACCTGCGTTTAACAGTAGGATTTCTGACTGGTCACTGTCAACTAAGGAAACACCTCCATACTATGGGGCTAGTGGACACACCTCTATGCAGGATGTGTGAACAGGAAGATGAAACTGTCAGGCATGTCTTATGCGAGTGTCCGGAGTTATCGTCAATAAGAGAGTGTGTGTTCGGTGAGTTTTGGCCTGCACCTGCCGATATAAAGGAGATGTCTCCTAGTGACCTGTTTTCCTGGGTAGGACAGGATGGACCTAGGAGGACGACTCCGGGAGGATGTACAATGGGTCACATGTAGCCTAAGAGCCTACACTCACCCTCCCTACTCCACAGATACAGATATCAGTTTATAATAATCCTCTGTTAACTTGTCATCACTGCTGTCATGTTTTTTAATACCTGCATTGAGGTTTGACAGTAAATTTTAGTTCGAGCCAAGGTCTGGGGCGGTAGCCAAGCCAAGATTGGGGATGTAGATATAAAAGTCCGGGTTCTAGCTGAAATGGTTGTTAATCTCTCACAGCTATCGAAGTACGTGGCCGAGACATGCAATATTCCGCGTACTCCTGTCAAAAAAATTTCAAATTGCCATAAATTTGATCCAGACAAAATTAAAATTATGCATGAGTCAACAGAAGATAATCCTGATAGAAAATGATATACTCGTATATTATCGGTACTATGGATGGGAAATGATAAAAAATCGCTGTTATAGAACGTTTGTTACGTCTAATATGAATTAAATCCATACAAAGACGAGCGGAAAGTTAATGGAAACTGATTTATTCGTTATATCCCAATAAGTTTTCACGTATATCTGGTTCGAGTTCATAAATTTCATCATAAAGAAGTGGAAAAGTTAAATAGGCAAAGAGAAAAAGTTTGTGAGACATAAGAAACTTTCGAGCTATTCGTAACATTTTTCATTGTTTCGGGGTAGAGGGGGAGGGGGTCACTTCAAAATAATGAAATGCTCAACAATTGTGAAGTGAGCCGCAACAAAGTTTGTCCTAAAAATATTCCTTTACAACTTTGATAATCTCCGGTGTTTCTAAAGTTAGGTATAAGAAATTCTTTCATGAAAAATGGCAAACTCTGGATATAACATGAGGATGAAATTGTTTTATAGTTTATTTTCAACTGTTTTGGAATGGTTTATGTTAAACTTCAATACAGAGTGTCCAAAAATTATAGTTATGAGCTACCTTTATCGGATAGTCAAGCAGCCATTCAAGCACTGAGCTTTTTTGTAATCAGTTCCAAAATGGTGTGGGAATGCCTAGACAAACTCAATGTACTAGGCCAGAACAATATAGTCACCTTACTATGGATTCCAGGACACACTGGAATAAAAGGAAATGGGGGACCTGAACCTCTTTGCGGAACCAGCCCCAAAGTAATATTGGAAGAAATAGGTAAAGCCGAGAAAAAGAAAAGATCTGATCATTGGAAAGATCTAGTAGGACTTATACAATCAATGACTCTTCTGGGCGACTTCAACCTGTTGAGATCAAATGAATGCATAAGTCAAAGTAAAACTGAGCTAAGAGTTCTATCAGGGATCCTAACGGGACATTGTCGCCTGAATGGGCACCTGAAAAAGCTCAAAATAGTGGATGAAGAAGACACCTCCATCCACATACTTTCCACTTGTACAGCACTTCAGAATCCTAGAGCACAGTACCTGGGAGATTACTGGATAGAAGAGGAACATTTATCTAAGTTGAAGCCTGCAGACATCCTAAAATTCCTCCGGGAAATAGGACTAAAGGAACTACTACTTCATCCTAAGGGAGCTAGCGCCAGTTGCAAATGAAGCAATCAAAATAACAATAAAGAAGCGTCAACAACTACTTCCCTGGTTATATGCCACGGAGGACATTGAATTACACTTAAAAGTTAAATAGGGTTGGCATATCTGAAGGAAACTGAATAAAGTATGGATAATTATCTAAATTTATATTAAAATTTTCTTTATTCGAAAATCTGCTTTTTTTGGTATATAAAAAGAATTTCATATAAACTAATTCAATTCAGGTATTGTGTTTGTAATTTTCTGAAGGCACAAGATAATTTACAATAATGCCATTTTCGCTTGGTTTTTATTGTAATTCTATCCTTCGGGAGGATATATTCGTAATCGTTGCTTTTTTTCTCATACTTATTATTTTAAAAGGATAAGAATAATATTAGGAAAACGTTTATTAGGTCTGAAGTAATGAAGAAAGAAAATTGGATTTTTGGTAATTTTTTCAGTTACAGACGACACGGATTGATGTAAATCCACATGCCGAAGTTATTAAGGAAGAATTTAACCAATAGAACGTGTTTTGATAAAAATTTTTCATCATATCTCCACCGTTACTGAAATAAATACCCCAAGGCACTCTAAAGATTATGAGCGATACCTACATTCTTAAAGTCAGTAGGTTAATTTAAACTAATATTTTTCAACCATATCAGCTTTTCATGCTTACATTACAATTTTTATTGGAATCGATATAATATCCAACGGGATAAATGATCAAAAGCTTGATTGCATCCACTGAAAAGCTCGGATAGCACGAAACTAACTAGATAGTAGTCAGAACGTTTTGGCATTAATATTACACACATATCTCGGTTTAATGATCTTGTTGGAGAGCACCTTCACAGCATATATTAGTGCAGATTAATGTAGATGTGAACTGCATCCTTATAATATGAATCTTTCACTAAATATGCATAAAATACTACATTACCATATATTTTTTTCTATACTATTTCAACCCTGAGAATGTAAATTGATACCTAAGTCAAATCTAACAACAACAATAGACCCTAATTAACCATAGATATCCTTCATACCGTTTTGGGTTCTGTAATAATGCGGAACATAATCAAACATCTTGAATTGGGTTTCGATTATTCTGTACCGGTCTGTTTATAATAATCACAATATGTATGGATAACCATTATACAATAATTTCACTTCAAATGGTATTGTATTACATGAGTAACAATAATATTCGCCCTAGTACGTCAATTGAGATGCGAATAAGAAATTCTATACTTCACAGTAGATACACTATGCCACCACTGGAGCAGTCGCTCGAAAAACGTCCAAAAGTGACATTTGATGCAGTATGATTGACATTTCACAATACGGTATTTGAGTATATCGCTATTAACGGACCAACCATAGATATAAATTAACTTCTAGCTCAATATTGGTTGTATTTGCCCCAAAGAAATGGAGAATGGTCGAATGAATTGAACGTTTGTATTAAAAACCAAAAAAATGTGATTTGATACATTGTAGACCGTGGATTTTGGTATACATTAGTGTTTATTTTGGAGGAAGGTGCTTTTATTTTGCTTTGGTGTCTCCATACTAATAATATACAATAAAAAGTTCAGTTTTATAAAACTTTAAGCTGGGTATATCAATTTAGGACCAACTTTTGGTTGTGTACCTATATAAGAACATTATTTTTCTGTTAGTGGTTTTTAGACTATCAAGAATTATTATTTAATATTTACGGGTAAGTACACACTGACTAAAACATATGCAATATTATAATGAAAGTGAAACTTATATGAAATTGCTGGCATTAAAATTTTATTTGCTTGAATTGGAAGATATCACCAGCAGTATTTAACTTTTATGCTTACGGATTTCAGGAGTGAAGCACCTACTTCAAAATGCTAACAGCTTGTATAGTAGTCGGTTGTGGGAGCCGTTCAAACCGAGCTGTTTTAAAGAACACATTTTTGGTGCACAAGAATGAATTAAGTGAGAAGCGTGGATAAATGTGGTTAGCAGCAATAAATAGAGATGATTTAACAGAATCAAAAATCAAATATCAGTTTGTATGTAGCAGGCATTTTGTTCAGTTTTGTTCAATAACAATATTTATAAAAACTAAGAAAAGTGATATATTCTAAATAAAAAATGCTAATCAAATGAACAATATACTAAACACTAATAAAATATACTAAATTGAAGCAAAATTATAAATAAAAAAGTTTTCCATATGACTCCAACTTAGTGGGACATATTGTATAATGGAAGCAGGAAATTCCCGTTAAAACAAAACGTCACGTCTCTGGATAAAATCAGCAAACAATTTTTGTGTACCTTCCGTTTATAAAACATAATACCTTCTAAAACGGTTTTTTTTCTTCAGCTTCCATGTCGAGAAAAACAAAAGAAAATAAGAAAACACAACAAAGCACTAATAGATGGCGGAAAATGCTGTAAAATAGTCCATGATGGCTCTTTCTAGGTGTCGTTAGTCATTTTACGTTGGTCGAGGCAAAGAAATAAGGTGAGAGATTTGTAATAGCGAGAGCTATTTATATAAAACAACGGAGAAGGAAGAGAATTTTATATTTTTGAATAAGTGATTTGATGGGCTAGTTTGGATACTGTCAACTCAATTTTCCTTGACGGAAATTTACTATACGCTATGGTCGAAATGGCTGGCTAGAGCCAGACAGAAACGCTGAAGAGGAAGTACAGGAATGGATGAATGAGGAAATGGAGAGAAGGTGGGATGAGTATGAAGGCGCGCTAAAAGGAGCGATTGGGAGCAGGAGAAATTGGGTGGCCGGAAATTCGGGGAGGTGAACTACTTCTTGACGCAAGTGCTCACAGGACATGGGTCGAGAGTGGGCTACCTCCAGAAAATTGGGAAAAGAGAAACTGGAGTGTGTGAGAGATGTGAAGTGGAGGATGATGTGGGAGATGTGTTTAGATGTTGGAAGAACGAGGAAGTTTTGGAGAACTTGAAAAATAAACTGGGAGAGGCGGTGTATTGGGAAAATTGCTGGAGATTATGTTGGGGGGCAATAGTTAGGGAGGCGAATAGGGGATTTTTCGGGAATACTCGAGCGTGGCAGTTTAAGATATGAAAGATACCCTAGATCTTAAGATATTGGGGGGTTGATCTTAATGTTTTAAGACCAAATTTAACTAATCTGACGATAAGTCCTTGACGCCACCAAGTAATAGGGTCGCGAACTTGTAAAAAAAACGTTAATTCGGCATTCTCCAGCGCAAATTTTTATTTTTTTTCATTTTGAAGAATATAATCTGAAACCTACTAAAAGTACAAAATCTGCCGGTTTCCGCATGACCGGATGTGTGGAGGAGCCATTTCGTCTTCCGAAAAACCCGTTGCAGCATATAAGTCGATACATTTTACAACAAAAAGTTCTAATGAAAAAAAAAGGTAATTTCATTTTGCACAAAAAAGGTTTCTTTAAATTTTTGTCCAAAATTAAAACTTAGGTAGGCATTCCCGTGGGGATGAGTCCAACAGTGTGGGGGAACTGGTTATGGACCCATTCGAAAATGAGTTTCCCATCTTGGCCAAAAAAAAATGGTCGAATTGTAGCCGAATGAAGTAAAAACTATTCAAGCCCAAAAGAAGAATGGCACTCTGGACATTTATCGACGAATCTTGAATTTTATTGTTGAAATATTCAAATTAAAATTATCTGTCCTCATCTTTTGTTCTCATGAACCGTTTTAATTATGTAGGAATGTCCTTAACGAGAAACAATAAGAGTATCCAACCATAGTTCTTGGATGCTTTTAAAACTTAAGTGCAGTATAAATCTTATATTTTACTATCAACTGTTTTGTACATTTTTCTAGTTAGATTTAAGGGCTTTTAGCTTCAACATTCCGCAAAAAGGAAGTAATCTAAGTTTTTGTTCTCGAGGAAAACCTTCTTCTTCTTTGTTCTTTCGTTCTTATCAATATAGACGATAAAACTGAGAATATATACCGCAAGTATTTGATAAAAATTTTAGAGTTAATATTTGTAATTTTGCCAAAACCGAAAATCCAGAACAAGCTTGTTCGAAAGACTATATCCAATTAGCGAATAAATGTTTTCCATACACATTTTTAAATTCTTTAAATTGCTGGTAAATAATAAAAAAGAATTGCTTGGTCGAGTAATTACATATCTATGTGCAGGTATGTTTTGGTAAATTGTATACAACGTAATATTAATAATAATTCACAGAATGTGAATGTGTTCTATATAAAGAGGATTAAATTGATGCTCTATACATATTGTGTATATACGTGTTATTTTTGATTCACTATTTAACCAGATACACTATACATTATTGGAAATACATATTGGTATTAGATTCTATGGTTAAATATTGATGGAATTCCACATATTTCCACCGATATGTTGTTTGAGCTCCCGAACCAACTAGACGAATTACCTCTTCCAGAATATTATGTTTCATCCCTACAGTTTTAATAGTCTGGTGACAGCCAGTGTTCGAATTTTCCAGCATAAAGACGTCTAGCTTCTAGAGAAATACTATTTGCCAAATCATTCAAAGAAACTATCAAACCTTCAGAGGTGAAAAGAAGAACCTGGTCTCTTCACATAAATGGTACAACAAGAAGCATGAAGAACTTAAGGGCTGGAGGATTGTTTTTTCCTTTTTGGGAGCCGTTCTTAAGCCCGGGAGCTGAGGATGAGGTGAGCCGAACCAATCAAACCATATACAAAATGTCTTTTTGCTACTAGCTTGCTACTAGCTACTACTATGGTGTTGAAGACATTCATAAACCTCGCACATTATTCCGCTCGGTGCAAAGCCCCTCGCGAAATAATCTTGGCCCTCGGTCAATAATAATAGACTTTACCATCTTGATGTATAATATACTATTTCAGCGTTTGTATTTATGTATATAAATTGAGATTTCTTGGATTTTGTAGCATGAATTTAATGGATATAATTTGTTAGTTAATAGCTCTATTTACTTTGGTATATGATTTATGCAATTCTATGTAAATATATTCAAGTCAGAAGCTGAAACAATATTTTCTATCATTGATGTGCATATGTAGATGACAAATTATGCAAGTCTATCTATTAGGTTATACATCGAAAATAAATATTTATATCAGAAATACTATGAATGATGTTTTATACAAATAATAAATTATACTTTATATTGAAGTCAGTTTAATATAACAATAGACAGAGTTAATAAACAAAGAAATTACAAATATAGAGAGTAATAATAATAATTCAACTAAGATTTGATGTATATGATACTGGAAAAGCCTAATAGTTTAAGACGAAAAATCAAAGAAAGTGCAAAATTATACGTCCATCTCAATTATGTCATCCCGCAGAGAATGGGAAGACCCTGCAAATGACAATTCTAAATACAAAATCAACCCATCCTTATACATAAATAATTTTCAACTCTGTCTACTCAATAGTTACCTTTGTGGCAGATGATCCTATTTTAATCCTAAGATGTACACAGACGTAATGATACGGTTAACCGAATGAAAATGTTTAACGTACTTAGCACTGAGTTGCTTGACTTGCTCTCTGCATAGCTCTAATCTGATTCGAAAGTTTGAAACATATGATATAACCTTTTTACTAAGTCTCTCTATCATTTGCAAATCCTGGTGGATTTCAAATTAAAAGCAGATGCACGGGAGAATTAAACTCAGCCGTAGAAAAGTTTTGCTACACATGGAGGTTCCGGTAACTCGTAGTTCTGCATTAAATGGATTAGCGGTTATGATTTATGCGTTTTATTATCTAAGAGTTTATGATATCGATATTGTTACAGTGAGGTAAAGTTTTCAGAGAGAAGTGGAGTTTATGAATGGACAAAATTTTTATATTGGATACAAAAACGATTTGATTCCAAAAAAAAGTAGATACACTATGCAGGTACTAGATTCAATGACTACTAGCTCTGTAACTATGAACGGCCAACTGTGAGTCGGACTTGCGCATGAAGGTTTCCGTACTTTTTTCTATAATAATATAACTGAATATTCTGTTAATTACAAAATTTCAACTCTCTAACCATTACGGTTCTTGAGATATAGCCTTGTGGCATAGGAACAGACAGAGATATAAACGGACGGACATCAGTCTTAGTTATAGGGTCCGCGCATATTTACAGATGGCTTAAAAATGAAGAAGGGTCAGGATGTGGAGTTTACTCCAGAGCACTGAGCCTAAGGATTAAGTGAGAAAATGGAAGCAATACCAGCGTGGTTCAAACAGAACTGGCAGGTGTATCAATTGCCACTAAAGAACTAACCAGAGAAGGAATTTCTGGCAAAAACATAACAATCTGCACTGATAGTAGACAAGCCCTATTAGCCTTGAGCAGACAACGTGTTATATCGGGGCTAGTACTAGAGTGCCACCAAGATTTAGCTAACTCCTTGACAGATAACAATATTATCCTGCGGTGGGTTAAAGGGTACGACAGGAGTAAAGGTAATCACATTGCCGATACTTTAGCCAGGGAAGCGGCTGGACTGAAAATTTTAGGACCCAGTGACACCTACGGCCTACCGACTTCGAAAATTGCGGAACTAGCCAAACGTTTCACCCATGCTCAATCCATTAAGAGATGGGATGGAATCAAAGGATGCAGTCTTGCCAGGATCACCCTGGGAAACTGGCGCCGAAGAAACATTTGGCGATGACCAGGAAAAACCACGTTCAACAGTAGGATTTCTGACTGGCCACTGTCAATTAAGGAAGCACCTCCGTACTATGGGGCTAGTGGATACACCTCCATGCAGAATGTGTGGACAGGAAGATGAAACTGTCATGGCATATCTTATGCGAGTATCCGGAGTTATCGTCAATAAGAGAGTGGGTGTTCGGTGAGTCTTGTCGATATAAAGGAGATGTCTCCTAAAGACCTGTCCACCTTCCTGGGAAGAACAGGATGGACGATGACCTAGGAGAACAACTCCTCGGAGGATGTACAATGGGTCACACGGGGCCTAAGTGCACTCACCCTCCCTACTCTACAGATACAGGTTCCATTTTTTACAGTAATGTTACGGAACCCTAACAAGAGCCATAAAGGGATGGCAGGTGATTAATAGGCTGACCAGATAGGTGAAGAATATTTTAAAGGAGGATTCAAATATTCGGAACCCTTTTGTAAGCTCACAAAGAACTGGTTAAGAAGAAAAATCCGGAATAAGCAAGATTGAATTCAGCAACTTCAGTGTTCATATATTAGAATCAACCTTTTTCAAGAGTTTCTCATTAAAATTGACTGAAAATAAATGAAAAATTCTCGTGTACTTATTGCAAAATGTTGACAAATAGTCTCTAACGTTAGTGGAGGTATTAAAATGATTCCAGGTATTACGTCGGCAGCATTATAACACCGCTTCTGTAGTAGCTTTAGTGTGGTTGTTTTGCATTACGGAATCTTGTGAAAGCTTTGTCAGAAATTTGTCTAGTGGTTGCAGGATCGATTTGATGACGATGTTTAACGTCGAAGTTTCAATTTTCGCCGATAATTTATGCAGGAGATATTTATTTTTGAGGAAAGTTATTTTAAGTGAAATGGGTTAGGTATTTATGGATTAAATTTGCAAAAATTAAAGGAAGTTATTTAGTAAAAAATATAAACAAGCACAACTAAATTCCTTGATCTCACGTATGAACTATCACCAGAGGAGGCGCCACTAGTCATGACAATCTCTTCAAACATTCTAGTCTTCCCCTTATTGCTTTCGTCACCTGGAGCTTTAAGAATAGTCATACTTTTAGGTATCACTGAGCCTGTTTATTGCTCTGTATTTCAGCATATTCTTCATAGGAACCAGTATCTTCATTTTGCATGATCATAATCTATAAATATCTTCACCAAAGGTTTGAATCTTCAGCAGTGCTAGACTTTTAACAAATTTGGCCTTATATACATATGTATATGTATATTCTTTTAATTCATTGCATAACTCTGGTATACTTTTTTGACGTCCAACTTCAAACTGACACTTCTAATGAGTTATTGTTCGTTGCTATGGTAACGCAATATTTTGTTTACGCATGGAACTGGTCTAGGCTAACTAAATATCAATACATTCACGTATAGTTCGCACTTCGGTGCTTTGTTCTTTATGCCGAATGTTGAAATTATATATTTAATTTTGACGCTTAGGAGATGAAATTTTAATACTCTCGATTCGTTTTACGTCTACAATTAAATAAAACAGAGTAATGACTATAACGATAAATCTTCGAATATTAACTTACTTTTATTTCCTTATTTTACGGGCACTTCCAAGAATGAAACATAAAATTATTTTCATCAGTATCATAAGCTTAAATGGAAACGTTATATTTTTATGACACTGTTACTATATTGTGTAGGGTTATCATTTTTAATAAAACCAACACATGTTTTTTGCAATTAACCTGTTGGGAGTCATTTGTACGAAACGTGTGTTATTTCAATCGGAATTACGTAAAAATAAGTAAAGTCTGTTCAAAATCAGTTGCAAAAGTTAAAGTAGGTGTTCGTCACCCTTGTTTGACCAGAAAATTGTAACAAAGCTATTGCATTTGCTATACGCATATAAACAGATGGCTCAGAAATGGAAGATGGCTCAGGATGTGTAGGAAACACCTCCATACTATGGGGCTAGTGGACACACCTCTAGACAGGATGTGTGAACAGGAAGATGAAACTGTCACGCATGTTTTATGCGAGTTATCGTCAATAAGAGAGTGTGTGTGTTCAGTGAGTCTTGGCCTACACCTGCCGATATAAAGGAGATGTCTCTTAGTGACCTGTCCACCTTCCTGGGAAGGGCATGATGGACGATGACCTAGGAGGACAACTCCTCGGGAGGATTTACAATGGATCACATGTGGCCTGTGCCTGTGCTGTGAGCCTACACCCACCCTCCTACTCTACAGATACAGATGTAAGTAGCTACATATTGCAAAATTATAATGATTAGTGATCATGAGGTCCTAGATACGTACTCGGGAATTTAATCCACACATTTTAATAGCAATACAATGCTTTTCTCATCAAATTTCCGAGTGCAGTAGTTTGATAAGTATATCAACACTCGAAATTCTGTAATAGTAAATATTTTTCTTCACTATACATATCGCTCGTGTATGTTTAACTTTTACTATGTTTGCCTTCTCTACCTTTCTGGACTGGGTAATTCAATTTAGCAATTTCGAGCGAGATATTTCGCATTTCTCTTTGTTTTCATTGGATTTTCGGTAATAAAATAACCAAAATGGAGTTATTGTTACTACGAACGAAAATAGGTATTTTTTCCCTCTTCTCATCTATCGCATCGATGAAAAACTCGGCGTTGTTAGACCCATCAGTACTAATATTCTTTCAAAATCACAAAAATCGTTCCAAAAATCTGCTTTCTCAAGATTTTTGTGGTATATACCAAGTTTAAAACTCGACTTTCCAATCTAACAGATGTTTTCTTCATGTAAATTAAGTTACTCTTGAGGGTGGTGCAGGCGTACAGGACAGTGGGTGGACTGGCAGCAGCAGTGCTGTCAAGGTCCTATCCATTGGACTTGATGGCTAGAGCCAGACAGAAACGCTGGAGGGGAGCGACCAGAGAGGAAGTACAGGAATGGATGGAGGAGGAAATGGAGAGAAGGTGGGATGAGTATGAGGACGCGCTAAAAGGAGCGATTGGGAGCAGGAGAAATTGGGTGGACCGGAAATTCGGGGAGGTGAACTACTTCTTGACGCAGGTGCTCACAGGGCATAGGTCGACAGTGGGTTACCTCCACAAGATTGGGAATGGAGAGGCTGGAGTGTGCGAGAGATGTGAAGTGGAGGATGATGTGGGACATGTGTTTAGATGTTGGAAGAACGAGGAAGTTTTGAAGAAGTTGGAAAATAAACTGGGAGAGGCGGTGTATTGGGAAATTATGGTGGAGATTATGTTGAGGGGCGGGGAGGAATGGATGAAGATAAGTGGCGTAGTGGATAGCATGATTAGGGAAAGAGACGAACTCGACATGGCATGTGAGAGGTATGGGAGTGATAGAAGGGAGATGACGAAGAGTATGTGAGGGACCACCGCCCGTCTTGAAGTATGCTAGAGTAGTGATTCGAAGGCGGGAGTAACGGCGAGTTTGAGGTGGGTTTGGTTGGTAGGCATTCCCGTGGGGATGGGTCCAGCACTGTCAGGACACTGGTTAAGAACCCAGTCGAACATGAATTTCCCATCTCGGCCCGGAAAAAAAAGTTATTGATGACAAATCTGTAGTCCAATTCTATCAATGACCCATGCGATCTTCTAAAAATGAACGAAATAACGGAAAATCGTTTAAATAACATATTTTCCAGAGTCAGCAGCTCTCTATCGGTTGGCAACTTGGCTCATTGAGAGATGGTAAGTATTTTTTTCGTTGTGTCAGATAGGGACCAAAAATTATTTTATCACTAGTTAATCTTGACAACGGTAGCTGGAACGCTACCGAAATGTCGAAATAAAAAATAAAAAACATTATTGTGGTTTGATTCCCAAAAAATAAGAGAAAAAATAATAAGTAATGCCACAAGGAACTTACAGAAGATATGGTACAAGAGGTACAACAGAAAATGAGAAAAATTTCGTAGTTTACCAAGAACTGTGATTTCCATAACTACTCTACCAGATTTAGTGATAAGTTCTGTGTTTCTAGGCATACAGCAAACTTTTATGAACTGTGTGCCTATGAAGTTGTAACAAGATTTCACAATCATCTTCCGTCTTCCATCAACATAATAGCAGTGTTAAGAGCAATTTGTTAAACCGTGACAAAATTATTGCTCGAATTACGTAACAATATTTTGTAAAACGGAAACTGTGAAAAAAATGATATGACGTTGTTAATTAGTGATAAAATGTATGTTTACCTCTTTTTGCGCGACCAACTTTTTTTTTCAAAAATGAATATGTAAATAGAACGTATAGCGCCGAAAGCGGTGTGTGAAATAGAAATGACAAAAAAAAAACGGTGAATGTCGCCACTGAAATGCTCGATAAAGTGGACAAAAATTGATATTAACAATCAAATTCCACTGATTTAATTACGGTGTTTGAAGAGTGGCGTGTTACAGTGTCAACAGTTAAGTGACGACAGGATTTTTTTATTAAATAATTTTTTCGTGAATTTCATAATACAAAAATTTAACACCAGATTGTTTACTTAGGCGCTGGGGTAATTATTATGTCAGAGCCTTTCGCGGATAGTCAATATCTCTGGCGTGCCATGTTTTGTTAAAAAGGGTAGTGGAATATGCTGGAAAATGGAAGAAATATAAAATTTTTTTGACGATTTTGATATTCTGGCCTTAAAACCAGTTAGACATAATCCCTGCTCAGAAGAGGCTAGTATATAAGCGCTGCAGAGCTTTCAAAAAATCTTCTAATTAACTAAAATATATTTCGTATAATTTTGACATTTTTCAAAACTGACTTCCGTTAGCAAAGGTCACATTTTTCGTAACCAGTTACATAATGAAAAATATTATGTAACTGGTAATGAAAAATTAATTTTATCACCAGTTGATAAAAACAAGAGAGAAAAGAAGAAAGTGATGCATAACTGATCTTTAAGTTGAGGTGCTTGATTCACTAAGAATATCAGTGGCAATCCTTTTCTTATTTTCTATGGAGTTCTCTACATAGCTCTCCGCTACCGTAATGGACTTCCAGCCTCCATGTTGTTTTAACTTTAAAATGTCAATGTCAATGTCATCAAAATGTCAAAATTAGATAAAATCTTGTATGAAACACGTTATGAAATGCTTTTTTGTGTAACTCGTGTCATTTTACGGGACCTCGCTCGCCCCGCAAAAATTTTACTCGTTATACAAAATGATGCATTTTATAACTGGTTACATAAATAGCTATTACAAGGCATTTGCATTGTCATGATGATAAAAAAACCGCAAGCCACTGCTTGAAGTTCAAGTAAAGTCTACCAGTGGAATAACTAACCTTTTTCGCGCGATTGTTGATATTTTATATAGCTGGGCCATACGAACGTGCTCTGCGAGCTCTTTTGAAAACTTGCGCTCGCGCTCATGCATGACTCGATGAAAAACTTATTTTCTTCAGAGACTGAAGGTAAAGGCGGTTAAACTTAAAGTGTTATCGACTTATTTCAAACTAATTAACAATTTTCAGTACCAAATCGTTGATATTTTTGTATTTTCAATTCAAAACATTTATTTTATAACGCCATGAAAGTTTTGAATCATTTATTTTACCTCGCAATTTATTGTTTTGCCAAATAATAGGAGCTTATGGACACAGGACCGTAGTAAGGATATAGAATATTCTAAATTTTAATTACTAAAGCGTTTTTTATGATCAAAACACTAATTTTAATCAAGTAATAAGAAAATTTTATACTTTTTGAGCTTCATGTGTTATTGAATGCATTTTCAAGATACACAATTCTTTTGATATCCAATATTTTTGAAATAATGAAAGTCCGTGACTGTAAAAGGTTCACGAATCAATAACTAGAATATGGAACGTATTTTGATTCAATTTACAATAAACCTATGCCAGCATAATACATCTATTTTATTTATTTTGTTTATGGTCACAATAAAATTTGTTATTTTATCAGGTACTATTTTGTGGTTGATTGAATTTATTTCATCTTTTGGAAATAGAGAGTAAACTATTTGGAAAATATTGATAGGATATTCAAAAATAATGGAATTTTTCTTTAAATTTATAGTGTGATTTGATGATTGTTAAAAGAGAGAGTACGAAGTTGAAATATGAGCAAAATAGACACGATGACAGTCACTAAGGATAACTGCAATCACTTCTTTTCACACTCTGTCCAGGTGTCTTTAAATTATTCAATTGAAATTATATAAAAACTATGATATTGCATACTTACGTGTTAGATATTGAATGTATGGAAAATCTGAATAATTTCCTGTAAAAAATACATTTTATTTAGATTATATACAATAAATTATATACCCAGGATGTTAGCGAAATCTGTAAAATATGTTTAACATTAATTTTGACACATTTGACTCGATAAATCTACCACTACTACCATGTTTTTCTTACATTTTGAAACACCATAAGAATTTTCCGAATACCCTGTATATGAACTCATCAGTGCTCACCGTTATTTCGCTCGGTGACCCCCGTTTCACATGAAATTGAGCGGCGACTTTGTTAGGGGGTTTTTAGGGTCTCGACCATTGCCATTAGATAAATATGATCCACATATACCTAGGTTGGTATAGGTTGGTATTGAACCTAACGGATCCCTGTTAAGTGGAGGAAGAAGAATGCAGATTTTGTGGCATGGAAGAAGAAACCTCCATCCACATACTTTAATACAAAATTTAATACAAAAAGCAAATAGTTGGATGAAATAATGTTTTGGGAATAGATCCGGCATTTTTTCGGTTTAAAAATAACACAAATGTAATCAAAACATTCACAACACATAAAGGTGAACAAAGAAAAACGTGCATAACGAAATAATTGCAAGTTTTTATCGATGGTCGCTGGTTAGGAAAAAGGATTTTCGAATCAAATCAATGCATGCAATAAATCTGTTCGCGGATATTTCCATCAAATCGTGACCTTTGTTACGATTTTTTCCAAAATCCGGAGAGAAAATTAAAACCGAAAAGAGCAATATGTTGGGTACACAAAAATCTACTTTTTTTTCTGTTCCAAATAATACAGATCCTTCAAATTACATATTGATAATAAAAAAAGTAGACTGTGCAATTTGAATGTGGAGGACTCTGATTAATTCATGATATTCTCTTGTATTTCCCTTTTTTTTAAGTTTTTAGAATCAGATTCGTTTTGCAATCCGCAGGATTTCGGATCAATTAAATTTAAATCATATGTATATATTCACATCGCTCTAGATAGGTCACGCTAACAAGTGTTCGATTCATCCTTTAATATCACTCTTTATTTTTATTCATAAAATCCAAAAATAATAAACAAGAATCTTCCAAAACTCTAGATAGTCAAAGTATGAGAAGATATTATTAAATAATATATTTTATAGGATGCGTGTGATAAATGTAGTCCACTAGGTAAGTAAAACCGACAACGACAACGGCGACAACAGTGTGTGACAGCCTCCTGCAGAGTCATATATCAATTAGGAGCGATTCCGAGGTAAAAATGTCCTTCGGTAGGTAGGTATATGTTGTGGGTAGATGATGTTGCTCTCTGGCGGCGCACATTCGAGTGATTTAATGTTATCGTTGAACGCAATTAGGGTCTATCTAATGGAAAATATGCGGAGGGTGGTGAATATTTTGGTTTTACTCGGTTGCGTGTACATGAGCTAGTGAACTATTCAACGAGTACAACGAAATTTAATTAGAATTGAGTAGTTGAGTTACGTGCTTCTACTATACGAGGAATGTAGTTAATTTTTCAATATTATGGATTAGGTTTTATTCCTATTTTATCTTCTTCAAAATTATGGGAATTTTGTTGATCTCGTCCTGAAAATCCTACCCAATACGAGAGCAGGCTGCATTAATATAATTGAGATTCTTGTTTCTAGTTGTTTTTCTACTAAAGTTTTAATAGAAAAGTGCAATTTTAATTCCATGGACATAAACAACCTTTACGGAAATGAAAAATGGAGTACAGGGTAGTCCATTTGAAATAAAAACCATAGTTTATGACCACCCTATTATGAATTTCTAAGGTATACAATTAAATATTATGAATTGAAATGTGGAATTTGTAAATAAATTTATCTTGGAGTTACCCTGTGCCGTGCCCTATATACTAGGATATAAACAATCTTTATGGTAGCTTGTTTTATTTTCAAAGTTCAATTAGTAATTTTATGTTAATAAATGGTTACTAGACCAAGACATACGAGGATGTATTGATATGTAGTTAGCCTAGACCAGCTCCATGCGTAAACAAAATATTGCGTTACCATAGCAACGAACAATAACTCATTAGAAGTGTCAGTGTGAAGTTGGACGTCAAAAAAGTAAACCAGAGCTACGCAATAAATTAAAAGAAAAAAGATGTCCGCCGAAATTGTGAAAATCGAAAAATTGGAGTATCGAGCCATCATCAAGTACCTTTATTTAAAAGGGTTAAGAGGTAAGCAGATTTACGAAGATATCCTTGATACCCTTGGTAATCAATGTCCTCCGTCCTCTCCAAGACCTAAGAAGTTTCGTGTCCAAAAATCTGCTAGAAAAGTTCTTACTTCAGTTTTTTGGGATTGCCATGGAGTAATCATGATTGATTTTTTGAATAAGGGTAGAACAATAACCGGAGATTACTATTCGACATTACTGACCACTCCACGGGAAAAAATTAAAGAGAAAAGACGCGGAAAGTTATCCAAAGGTGTTTTGTTTTTGCAGGACAACGCCCCTGCACACAAATCTCATGTTGCCATGCAAAAAATTCGTTATTTAGGGTTTGAATCACTAGAACACCCCCCTTATTCACCAGATTTGGCTCCGTCCGACTATAATCTCTTTTCTCAACTGAAAGAAAGTTTCAAAGGTCGTAAATTTTCTCCCAACGAGGAGGTAATAAATGCTGTGGAGGTCTGGTTTGCAGAGCAAGAAGAAACATTTTTTTTGAAAGGTCCAGAGACCTGTTTGGTTCTATAGTGGGCTAAGAATTTTTCAACATACAGAGCTCCCTATCTAGTCTCATATGAAACTTCATTCAAAATTGATAGAATATGTAATTATTTATATTATTTTCTCGTATTCAAATAATTTTATATAAAATATGATAATTGTAATATAATATATCATCTATCTATAACAGAAACATTGGGATGCAATTAGGGCCAATCTAATGGAAATTTTGCGGATGGCTCGGTTGAACTTTGTTCAGTTCGGACTCCGATGAACTGTTTTATTAATAGAATTAAATTACAACGTTTGTGAGTTAAATTAGATTCTCGATACTTCACTTTGTTAGTGTATTGAAGCGGTCGAGCTGTTAATGAAACATCTTTTTAGTTTCGGAAATGATTTCACCTTAATAAAGCAGAGTGCTTCTATGAAAAGTACAAAAATATATCGATTTGTATTAATAATAATTGTTATATAGGATTTAAATATTAAAAATTGATAAATAATTGTTAATTTACTTTTTTTATCCAATCTGTACTATACAGAGCTGTACGCAGTGATAAAAATGGCATTAACAAATGAAAGGAGTGAGCGGCATTTTTTCAACTTCCAGAAATGCTGTTTCTGCTCTGTTTATATAATGGCAATCCTCATGCTGAAATAGATATAGTCAAATTCAGTCTTATCATGCGGGTCATACGATTCAACAAAGACATACTCACCGTTTTTGTTTTCTTCTATTGCGTTTAATCATAACTTCCAAATAAAATCCGTAACACGAATAACACAGACTTATGCAATTTTGACGCGAGAAAAAAGGATATGTATTTAGTTTTCAGCGATTCTAAAAAGTCTTTCACCAGCCAAGTTTTTATTTAAATGTCAGTTATGTCACTTTGACAATTCATAGAGACAATATTAATAATAAGAAGCAATTTTCCGGTATTTTGCATCCTTAAGCAAAATTAATGGTACTTAATCTGATAGATTATTTCGAGAATGAATGAAAAAGTGGAAATTCGTCAACTAGTGTGCAGGAAACATCAACCATCATTATTTTCTCCGGGTTTATTTGTAATCTCACATTTTGGTAACCTCTGTGTCTTCTGATTTGATACATATGGTTAGTGACCTTTAAACCCGCACGATAAGAGCGCTTTTGACTATAGATATGTGGACCCCAGCACAAACTGATACACATGAATCCAAAGTTCAAATTATAGCATGACAACAGAGAACATATCCACTGAGCCAGAGAATATCAACACATCCAGGAAGTATTTGACTCCTTGAAGAAAATTTTACAATCGATTGTCTAAGCAATTCTTGCAAGGGTATTTCTAATCATCCAAGGTATCCAGATGTGATTAGAAATGTCATGAACCAGTCTAGCACAATCAGAATTTCAATTTTCTCTCCGTCCAAATCATCATTTCTGGTTTCCCCTGTATTTCAATCAGTTTTGAAAATTCTGTAACTGATTATGGATCTTGTTTGCCTTTCAATGGAACACAAACGGCTCAAAAGCAATAGAAGGAACTGGGATAGAAGTGTTCGGGCCAGGAACCAAACACTCAGAAAGCTTGGGAAAAACCACGGGTAACTTTCAAGCGGAGATCCACGCCAAAAGAAAGTGCGCCCAGTTCAATATTGATAAATGATACAGAAGACAAAGGATTATAATAATGTCGGATAGTCAAGCAGCCATTAAAGCACTGAGCTTTTGTGTAATCAGTTACAAAATGGTGTGGGAATGCCTAGAAAAACTCAATGAACTAGGCGAGAACAATATGGTCACCTTACTATGAATTCCAGGACACACTGGAATAGAAGGAAATGAAATAGCAGATGAACTAGCAAAGAGGGGGACTGAAAAACCTTTCTGGGGTCCTGAACCCTTTTGCGTAATCAACCCCAATGTAATATTGGAAGAAATAAGTAAAGCTGAGAAAAAGAGAAGATCTGACCATTGGAAAGATCTAGTAGGGCTCAAAAATAATCAGACTCTTCTGGGTGACTACAACCTGTTGAGATCAAATGAATGCATAAGTCAAAGTAAAACTGCGCTAAGAGTTTTAAAAGGGTTCCTAACGGGACATTGTCGCCTGAATGGGCACCTGAAAAAGCTCAAAATAGTGGAGGGAGAATAATTTAGATTTTGTGGCATGGAAGAAGAAACCTCCATCCACATAGTTTCCAACTGCACAACACTTCAGAATCCTAGAGCACAGTACTTGGGAGATTACTGGATAGAAGAGGATCATTTACCTAAGTTGAAGCCTGCAGACATCTTTAAATTCCTCCGGGAAATAGGACTAAAGGAGCTACTAGTTTCTGAGACTCTCCTCAGAAACTGAGTAGAAGTAAGGGGGCACAATAGATATTTTAGGTCTCAGTGAATGTCACCCCAAAATACATACATGCATGGATCTTGTTATCAAGAATCATTTTTTTTCTCCATTCGTCTAAAACTTTCTGTGACACACTGTATTTATATTTTTCACGCTTTTTCTGCTTTAACGAAATTAATGAGCACATGATGAAGTCTACCTTTGTTCATATAGTGATGGGGTTATTTGATGTGTGGGTTTCATGTTCTTTCTCTTTGCATATGCAGTTCTGTGCAATTAAATCCCCCTTTTTTTTGGCTTTCTGCTAAATTTGTTAATGACGATGGGACTCGGTGTTGTCGTTTTTCTATGCTTTAGCGGCGCATACAGAGAAAAAAAAAGTTCGTTTCTGCTATAACTGAATAAAATGGAAAAATATAAGATATACTAGCTGACTCGGCCACGCGTTGTTGTGCCTAACGTTTTTGTCACACAAATAGGTTCGAGAGTTTTCCTACACGTGATCATGCAACTTGTAGCTGTCCATGATAAAAACATGGATTTTCCAAATCTAAACCACAAATGGACATTGTTTGGCCTTGAGACTTATTTATAGACATGGCAAAAGCTGAAAGAATTGGAAACTGTAACCTTCTAAAGGGTATGGTAGTATCTGACGGTATCATTAGAATACGTGGCATCAGGACCACTTTTCCCTTAAACTTTCCAGTTAAAATGGTTGCTTCAAGAATATTTCCGGTGACATAGTGCGCGCCATCTATTGAATACTTACTCAATCCAGACAACAGATGTCGTCATCTGTTAGAATCGTTTGGAGCTAACAGAAAAAGACAAATGATTTGCAATAAAATAATATTGCGATCTTGAATAATTGAGATGTAAGCTATCCTATCTTCCAAGTTGGATCAAACTGCACACGTTGTACAAATTTGTTTAAAATCGGTTAAGTAGTTTAGGAGCCCATCACGGACAAACATGTGACACGTAATTTATATATATTAAGATTATTATGTCCTTCTGTTTAATAAAAATGATTATTATATGATACTCATTTATTTCCGCACCCGGTACATCGTGTTTTGCGGGTTCTGTGATGGTATGATCGGATGTTTTGGTATGAATTTAATTTTCATTTAAAATAGATTAAATGCCTATCGATCGGCTCTGAGTGGATTAGTGAAATTTTTGTTGTTGTAAAACAATGAAAAAAAAGATAATTGACCGGATTTGATTGTTTTAATACGCATCAACATTTTTATGGAAAAACAAGGAATTTTTCGACGTGGATATAAAAGCAAAGGAGGAGCGAGGAAACAAACAATATTCTGAATTTTTTCGGTAGATGTGTAAAACGCAAATTTTATTCGAGAATTTCCTTTCCTTTGATTCCAATTTTACACTGGAAAAACTGAACTGCACAAGTGCATCAAAATTATTCTTTTAACAAAATATGAAAATGACCGAATATAGTTTTTCCAAGACAACAAGCTCGAATGCAAAATTATCTGGTTATTTTGATACACGAGTGTAATTCGGGGAAATATTTTACGAATACAAATATTTTTTTTAATACAAAATATCCATTTTAAAACAAGCTGTTAGGTACAAACAAAATGAAAAGACCCAAAAATACGATTTTTTAATAACTATTTTGTGTTGTTCATTTCAAAGTATTTTTTCCGGGTATGAAGGGTCATAAACTGTCGCCACACGTATTGTCTGTTGTGTTTGGTGTTCTTTGGTTCGCTTTTCATCACTTTATTTTCTATATTTCCCAATGAATCACATTCGAAACGACATTTTTGAAAATATTTTGTCAAACTGATTTTATTTTCAATTATCATGGATTCACAATGGGATTACAGTGGATACGTGAACAATGCAATTATCAATATTTCGGTTTCTACAGTGCAGTTACCGCTGTAATCAATCGATAATTGCACTCCCTCTTATGGGATTTTTTACAAATGAGGGAAATACTCAGGGGCATTGTACTTTTTCTTGCATCTGAGTAGCATGTTGCACGCTGAGATTAACAAGGATGTACTTGACAGAAAATTGCCTGGATTGTAGTGAGCCAAAGAAGTGTCTCTCATCAGCCCCGAATTAAGTCATGTTGATTATTTAATTTGGGAAATTTGACGAGGATTATAGTAAATATATTGCATTGAAATTAATTAAAAACCACAAAAAATGCCTGCCTTCTAGAATTGAATTAGGATATTTAAAAACGCACGGAAGTACACAAAGGACTGAGATAACCAGTCATGATATTATAACCAATGGGTAGATGACAAAAAATTTATTCTGGTCGAAAATATGGAACAATATATTCCTCCAAAGTGTAACAACTCCAAAAACCACCTCCTATTTTCCTTTTTTATTATCAAATTTTCTTGAAGACACATCATGTCGACTGTTTTCTTAGTGTAAATCTTTAAAATATATAAACCTCCTTTTGGCAATCCTTTTCTCTTTGATGCAAATTATAGGTCGAAATTGCTGTTGCGGCCCTAACCTGAACACAACCTTTGCCCAATGAAACGTGGACGTTATGAATCATTATTTGATGATGCCGAAAAGCTCGGAAATTAAAATACGTAATTTTCCCAATTAAGATTTACCTTATTTATGAGTTATTTTGTAAGTCCATTAACGAACTTTGGGAACATTGTCAGTCGAGCGTTTCAAGCAAAAATTACTCTTCGAAGATGAAGAATAGAAACAAATAGGCTTAAATTATTAAACTTTCGACTTTGTGGTTTTCATTTTGTCACGATGTAACTTTGTTAACTACCGGATCTCAACTATTTAGGAATAATTAGTAACCTTTTGTCTCTTTTTTGGTCAAAATAAATCACTAATCTTGTAACTATTCTTTGGCAAGTTTATCTGAAGCCGTGAAAGGAATGCAGTCGAAAACATTCGATATTGCCACGTTTAACTATGAAGAAGCTAAAGTGCTAAGTATGTAATGATAATAATTAGATGAGCACTTCTCAAAATTTATTATGAGCTCCTTCAAGCTCTGGCAGCGTTGTACGAAAAGCATAACTAGCACACCCTATGAATCACATAATTGGTGATTTTTATCGAAAGTTGACTTCTTATTGGCAAGCAAGTGCGTGTGTTCTTCCCTCTCACTTCGTCATTTGACTGATATTGATTTATCCAGTGGCGCTCGTATTGTCAGTTACCTTTGTATTTTCAATTTTACTTGGTAAAATAGGCACCGTTTTACGTCTATGACATATATGCCTCGCCTCTTACCGATTCCCCGTAGCTTCATATAAACTAGCCAAGCTATATACAGGGCGATCAAAAAATTATTGCAAGGAGTAGAAATATAATTATGAAATGTTATCTGTTAGCATAGACCTTTTAAACTACTCAACGGCTGGACCGTCTTTAAGTAACTAGCTGGATGGTTTATATTCACAATTAGTCCCGGCAGGTGGCATTACAATCAAATTTCCAGCTCCCAAACGGATGGTCCGATTATGATGAAATTTTTTGAGTCTGTTTGAGTAAGAAACTGGATGGTTTAGACTCACAATTAGTCCCGGTAGGTACCGCTGCAATCGATTTAATACTGATGGGTATTTAGACAAGCAAGAAATATATTCCTTTTATCAAAAAATCAACAAAACTATTTGATTAAGAGATATCTTTAATTCAAAATAAACCAGTTTCAATATGTCTATCCGGATCGACGTAAATAATGAAAGTACGCGTTATACAATGTTAGCAGTGTCTATTAACGTTGATTATGATTAGTCTAATGGAATATTATGACCGTTGAGAATGTGTGGTGTAAGCTGCTACAGATAATGTACCCGTCGGCATCCTTCTCGTGTAAATTAACATTATTGTGTCAACGCTCTCTCGTTTCCCAGTAATAACAGTATAATGTTTGAGTGATAATTACTCTGTATGGAAATTGTACGAAGAAATACACATTAACCGATAATAGTCATCGGATTCCAATTATACCGAATATAAATTAATTTGAATTGCATATTCGTTCCAGTTATTCGGTAGTTTAATTTGAGACATTCTGTATAATGTAGATACATCGTAAACACGCATAGACATAAATATTATGTGTATTTGCCTGGATGGAAAGTCACAATTCACTCTACCCCTACATTTTAAAAGTTCCATTAGCCTGATGATGTTGTTAATATTCACGAAATATCGGCTAGAAAATGCAAATAATTTGTTTAAATGCCTCGTATTTTTTGTAAGAGGGTGTGGTCAATCTCCATCTATTTATTCAAATATACTCCTATATCGAAAGTACCAGTACTACCTATTTCAAGCAAGGATGGGACTTTTTAGGCAGCAAAGCAACCTGAGCAACAAAATAGTTAGATAAGGACACATATCCATTAAGGACATCATAAGTAGAGCCATTTTAGATATGAAAACAGACTATGTGGCCACTAAACTTCTCCTCAGTCCCAAATATGAGGTAGAAATACCTTACAGAAAGTACTGGCAAGACCCAAGGAGACTGATGCTTCCCCGAGGAGAGACCTGGTACACAGACTGGGGAAGGGACAGGAGCAAGGGTGTATTATGAAATATGAAACACAAGATGCTCCTTCTTACTAGGAGAACATACCTTTGTATTCCAGGCAGAGATTTATGCTATCCTAGAATGTGTCAGAATTAACAAACATAGGACTGACACTCATAGGATAAACATACTAACTGACAGCCAGGCAGCTCTTGCAGCTTTAAGCAGCCGCAAGGTAACATCCAGACTGGTAGAAGAATGCCAGTATTTCTGATAATGAACAAGCTGACGAACTCGCGGGAAGAGGTTCAGCAACAGCATATGTTGGACCAGAACCAGCTCTTGGGACCACAAAGAAGGTAGTCCGAGGGCAAATACAAAAACGGGTACAAAGCCAACATAGACTTCTTTGGAGGAACACTCCAAAGCAGGTACACAGTAAAACCTTCATAGGTGACACATGTGTAAAACGGGCCGAAGAATTACTGAATATCAGTAGGAATGAGCTAAGAATTATTACAGGTTATCTAACGGGTCATACCCCGGTAAAAGATCACCTGCATAAAATAGGGTTATATAACGGGGACCTCAGCAGCAGACTTTGTGGCATGGAGACCGAGACCGTACATGCTCCCGGCATCAGAACGGCTTACAAAACACAAAAAAAAACCACCTATTTTAACTACGTTAGTATGAGGTAGTAGATTGGATACTTAACTAATATTTCCATGAAACATTGACAGCAGACATGTGACAGTTGTCACTTTTACCAATTGAAAGCTGACAGCTTGTCTTGTACCAAATCAGCTGTCGATGTTCTACAAATAATGTTCTATGGCTGTCTTGAGTTATAGAATATCTAGTTTTGTTTATTTCAGGCCAATTAAAATGTAATCCCGATTCCATTACAGATAAATCAATTTGTTCGGCCTTAAACTAACCACAGTATGTGAACAGCACGGAGAGATCGTACACCTCCAGATTTTCTGAAAATTCAATTCCGCAGGATAAATATTAATCAGGATCGTTATTGGAATAATTGGCCTTAAGGATTAAGCCACATAGTTTTGATGCGGTGGTACAAACGAGCTAATTTCACATGAATTATCGGTTTTCCATAAAATAAATTGAATCTAAATGATTCAATAAATCTTACAGCAAGAGGTCTTCGCAGCCCTTTATTTGCATAAAGTGCCCATTAAAGAAAGTTCATATCATATGCTTAGTATTTTCTAGTATGAGTAATCACTATTAACAGTGTATACTCTGACTCATCAGAGAATTTTTGTACGGTACGAATATCTCAAATCTTCTTATCTGATTGTGTGATTTACTAAGGAGCTTTTGTTTGAACAGAAGTACTATGTTGTACGAGACAGCTATCTACTGAGAAAATTTAAGGCAAAACCCTAACACCGAAAAAACATGAATTGGTTAATATCGTCGTCCTCCTACATAAATATAAACCATTGTCCACTCAACTTTCTCGACATTATACGAATTTAAAAAAGTTTGCCGTTTTATTTGTTAGTGGCGTGGGGCCCGAGCGGTATTAAGATTGAAATAAAGAGACCCCTTATGGACTCCGGGGAACATTAAGTGAACTTTATTTGGCATGTGGCTCGAGGTTACGGTTTAATATCTGTGGTTCAGCGAACGTCATTCATTTCAGTTAGTCGCTTACTCCCTGGAGCCTATTGCTCGCTTTATTGCGGCTTCTTTCCTTCCACATTTCATCTTAATTTATAGTTTTTCTCAGTAGATTTCTCATATAGCCACCTATTTCCCAGCTCTTACTCCTTTTCTTATTATCCTCTCGGAATTAAATCATTAATATACACCTTCAAATCCTGCTCGAGTGATATTTATATTCATAAATACAATACCAAAAACATCTGACTGCAGAACATTAGCAGCCAATCGTAAGCCTTGCATACAATTTCAGTTTATGGTGTTTTATTGGTTGCTAGTTCATTCGGTAGTATGTTAGGTAAGTGAGGTTAGGAAATTTCATAACAATCCAATCATGGGTTGCAGTCATTTTTTGAAAAATCACTATCCCTTCAGGCGAGAATTTCATTGTTGTGCTGGTTTTAATTTCATAATGGATTTTTGTTTCATTCTAGTGTAGTATTATAAGAAATATTTTGCGAAAAAAAAAAGGACGGGATCAATAAAGCACTATAGGAAAGGGAAATAAATGGGTCAGGTGCAAGCAAAGTCCTTGATTCCTTTCTATTGGATGAGTTTGAAAAGTGAAGGTTCAACTTTTGCCAAATTAGTGGAAAGATTCAATTTGTTACAGGTAGTTTGTGATACATTAGGAAGTTTTTTTTACGTTTTATGGGGAAAAAAAGTTCGCAAGATTCTGGAGAGCCAGGAGTTACGAATTAAGTGAAGATTTATGCTAGGATGTCAATGGTATTCAAGATAAAAGATCAGAAGCGTATACGGAAAACAAATAATTATATTCAAAACAAAAAATATCATTTAAAAAATCGTATCTGCCCTGAAAATGAAACTATTTTGGACTGAAATTTTTGCGGGGCCCTCTTAAAGGATCAATATACAAGGAAAAAATTCAATTCAATTTTCATTCAAAAAGTGAACAAACTAGAAGTAGCCAAATGTCCTAGCCTTTCGCTTTATCACTATGACCAGGACTCACTCAAAAAACCAAACTACTCTATACAGGGTGTTTTATTAGGAATATCCAATCTCTGAACTGTAGATTCTAGACCTCAAAATATGATGATTCTGCTCAACATGCCTTATGCAAATATTGCTAGTTACCGAGATACGAGGTGTTCAAAGTTTAAATTTAAATTTTGATTTTCAATTTCTTATGTTTTTACAATTTCTCTTTGAAAATTGGCAATTTTACGTTTGGCATGAGGAATCATAATGTGTACTCTAATTTAACACAGCTAATAGAGGGCGCTAGTTACACTGGTTTGTGTTAATTAAATCAAAGTAAACTTTTTTTGGGGCTAAACTTACAACTAAAATAATAAAAAAATGTTAAGAAGCGTTAAATTCTAGAAAAAAAAAGTTACTCAATCAGTTATCGAGTTATTTGCTTCTAAAAAGTTCAATAAATTTAAATTTTTTCATACAAATTTTCATTACTCCTTAAATATGTAACAATAACAAATTTGTAAACAAAAATAAAAAAACTTCAAAGCAAATGCTCAAAATGCCCATCATTTACTTCAATACACTTTATGATCCGCTTTGGTAAAGATCTCTTAATATCAAATAATCCTTGTCTATTATTTTCAATTACATCCGCGGCTTCTTCTATTTTCCGTCGCAGTTGTGGAAGAGAAGTAATTTTTTCTTTGTAAACTAATGCCTTCATTTGCGACCAAATTGAAAAATCCAAGGGATTGAAATCAGGGCCTCTTGGTGGCCAAGCAAATTCACTTCCACGACCAATCCATCGATGCGGAAACTGTTCGTTTAAGTATTGACGAACTTGTAAAGAATAATGTGGTGGTGCTCCGTCGTGCAAAAACCATATATTTTGTCTTAAAGCGAGAGGTATATCCTCTAGTAATTCGTGTAAATGTTCTTGAAGAAAATCTAAATAAAGAGGTCAATTTAAATTGGTTGGCAGTTCAAAAGGACCTATTAAATACCCAAATATTACACCACACCAAACTCGTGCTGAAAATGAGTTTCCCTCATAGCATGTGGATTTTCAGAATCCAACAAATGATTATTTTTATAATTAAATATTCCTCGTCTGGTAAATGTTGCCTCATCAGTAAAAAGTCTTGCAAAAATGGGCAAATTGTAGACGCTTAGGTAAATCTTGAGATAATAAATTCTGAACAGGAGTGTAATGATATGGACGCAATTTTTCCCTGATATCTGGATTCTCCGTAACACAAATTAAAATTTCATTTTCTTCATCGGCAGTGATTTTTTTTGTAGCACCGTGCTCAGTTTTAGAGCGTAAATACCCCGTTTCACCACTTGGTCAATAATAATAGTCTTAACCTTGGTCTATAATATACTATTCTAATGTTTTAATACTGTTACTTTTCACTTAACATTATAAAAGTCACCTTATGACCTCTGGGAGATGCAAAAAGGATATTCTGACGTGAAACTTCATAAAAATAGACTTTTCCAGTAAATTGGTTGTTACAAATTCACAGTGTTTTATAATATAAATAAGAATAAAAAACCAGCCAACATTTTTTTCCTCGACTGGTTGTGCAGCTTGACTGACGTTGAAATCCTTTTGAAACCGCAATTTCCCATTCCGTTGACCGTCAAAAGAGAGAAACAAACAAGCTAAAAGCGAGAATGAGAACACAAGTATTGTTTTCTCTACCAACTGTGTAACCGGCCAATTTGTTCTTATCATCTTATCCGAGTAAGGAAACTATAATCCATAATACACAAATAGGCCGCGGCTTAAAATAGATAAGAAATCATGCAAACACAACTTCATTGAAATTTAAAACCAGAGAAGATTTAATCACGACGTGACCCAAATTTCAACAACAAAAACATTAATAAAAAAGAAATAAGAAAGGAGTGAACAAATGCTTTATGATTAATCTAACTATAATAACAAACTTAATGGAAAAAACACATCTATAACGTTGAACCGCAGAAGTTTGGAGATTATTTTTGAGTGAACCAACCGTATTTTATAAACTGAACAAGAATGGAAAGATTTAATGGGATTCCATTTAAAGCAGATTTTAATGAAGATGAAATTTGAATCTTCATCGGTGCTAGTCTTTTAACAAATTTGGCTTTATATACATATGTATATTGAGAAATTCTTAGCCTACTATAGAACCAAACAAAATTTCAATGTCAAAATATTTTATACTCAACATATTATCCTCTTAATTGGATACATTAATTACAGCGAACCTGCAACGTTTCTAGACCTTCCAAAAAAATGTTTCTTCTTGCCCTGCAAACCAGACCTCCACAGCTTCTATTACTTTCTCGTTGGAAGAAAATCTACGACCTTTTTTCAGTTGAGGAAAAAGATGATAGTCGGACGGAGCCAAATCTGGTGAATAAGGGGGGTGTTCTAGTAATTCAAACCCTAAATTACGAATTGGGCGTTGTCCTTTGGAAAGCTTTCCGCGTCTATTCTCTTTAATTTTTCCCCGTAGAGTGGTCAGTAATGTCGAATACTAATCTCCGGTTATTGTTCTACCCTCATCCAAAAAATCAATCATGATTACTCCATGGCAATCCCAAAAAAAATGAAGCGAGAACTTTTCCAGCAAATTTTTGGACATGAAACTTTGAGAGGACGAAGGACATTGATCACTAAGGGTATTAAGGCATATCTTCGTAAATCTGCTCATCTCTTAATCAATTTAAATACAGGTACTTGATGATGGCTCGATACTCCAATATTTCGATTCTCACAATTTCGGTGGACAACTTTTTTCTTTTAATTTATTGCGTAAATCTGGTTTACTTTTTTGACGTCCACCTTCACACTGGCTAACTAGATATCATTGATATGGAATTTTACGAGTATACTGAGCATTCAAAGAATATAAAATTTTATTCAAACAATAGATATAAATGAAACTTTTTTCTGTAAATAACACCGTGTTCTATAGTTGCCCTTTATGAACAGCTCGATTCCTTCACCCCACAACAGCAAAAGAGTACATTCTACAAAAAAAAATAAATGACTGTACTTACGTAGAAAAAGTATGATACATTAATATAAAGAGTTTTTCCAAGCCAAACAGAAAAAAAAATGTTTGTTTTAACCGACTCGTACCTTGTGTTCAACATAAATCACAACGCTCCAAGTCCAAATGGGAGAACGTTCCCCATACAAATTGATTTTTATTGCTTTTCAACGTAGAATCCGAGCAGTGAATATGAAATTTCTCGGATTTTAACTGTAGACAATGAAGAACGTTTATATATATTAGCCCTGGTAATCGCGAAAATTATTTTTGTCTCGAAAATATAATTGCTCCTTTGATATTTCATAATTGACCTAGTTACGTTACTAATAATTTAATAATGAGTTTCTCTATTGTTGCGATCTCGACGAGCTGCATCATGAACTGTATATTTCACAGTCTGTGACAGGATAACCTCAAACTCAAGCCGGTTTTACGCAACTAAGATGCTTGTACCTTCTTTTTTATCACAACTGTTGTACTGAAGTGTGTGGTGCAATCGACGTTGTCTATCTCCAACAGTGATAAGACGTTTTCGTTAGAATCATTGAAATGTTAAAAGTTGGAAAATGTTCGTACTTGCCAAGTCTATAGAAAATATAAGGGATTTCATCGAGGAATTCCGAAATATTCCATTGAGGATTTGAACTGTTAAATATGCTTATAGTATTCTAAAATTCGATTCAAGCCTAGGGAGTACAATATTGCCTCAGCCGGTTTATCCCATATTAAATATGTAAATTATGAATGGTTTGCAGCTTAGGTAGATAACAGTCATACATGGTTCCCCTGTGTCCAATTTTAATTGGATTATATGACTGTCCCTTCCAATATTCATGGTTGTTCATGGCTAGCTGCGAGCTGCTTATTTAAATATATTAGACAATGCTCGTGTTGCCGGCTAACGTCCGTATATAAGGTGAAAATTGAACAGATTTATTGGGATTATTGTTTGTGTATAATTCCAAGTAGCAAATGGAAAATTTAATTGAAATATGGACGTGGAAAACAAAATAATTTTTTCCAATACTAGCTGTGAAGTTGACAATTTATTGCTTCTTCTAGCCAACTGAGAAGTTGAATTTCTCTATTAGTGGTTAACAATTTTCAATAATGGACAAATTCAAATATTTTGAGAATTCAGGGACGGTAGTTCAACAAAAACTTGTGCAACATAATTTTGTATACCCAGGAGATTGTCTTTGACATATTTGCTAATTGAAATTACCTATCGAGATAAAATTATTTGAATAAAAATGCCATTAGCTTTAAATTCGCGCTCAACCAACATCAAAACTGGTAGAAGAATGCCAGAAAGAACTAAATGAACTAGCAGACCACTTTGAAGTAAGACTAGTGTGGGTGCCGGGACATAACGGTATTTTTGGAAATGAACAAGCTGATAAACTCGCGAGAAGAGGTTCAGCACTAGCATATGTTGGACCAGAACCAGCTCTTGGGACCACAAAGAAGGTAGCCAAAGCAGATACCTATCGTCTACTCGAAGGTACGGGGATAACTGGATAGGTGGACTAAATGTGGGAGTAGAGTACAATAAGCCAATAGGCTGCAGTGCTCCCGGTATCAGAACGGCTTCCAAAACACACACAAAAAATGGTGTTGAAGTCATTTATAAACCTCGCACCTTATTTCTCTCAGGGCAAAGCATCTCGCGAAATAATCTTGGTTCTCGGTCAATTATAATAGTCTTGGTGTATAATATACTATAATAAATAGTATAATATACTATTTAAAAAATTCGATCAAGTGTACCGCATTATACAACGTGGAACGTCTTCATCTCAATGTATCGTGTAATTAAAGCTTGGATAAATGTGAAAATTCCCTTTTGTTTGTAAAATTATAATGATGAGCAAATATTTGAATCTCATACAGATTCCATTCTGTTTCCGTATAAACTATGAATGCGGGCAAGAACATGGTTAATCGACCCCAAGGAAACTAAATAAGCTGTGAGAAACGAGCGATATTAATAGATGATAACTTCAACACGAATATCCAAAAAAATTTGGTAAAATGTAGATAGATTTTAAAAAATTACCAGTCTTGGTGTAGGTTTGGGTATTTTATGTTGTGGTTTCAAGTAGGCACAAATGTAAAAGTCGCATTGATTGGAATCGGGCATTGAAAGGTTGCGTTATAAATAAAGACTAGAATACAGGGTGTCCCACTTTAAAGTAACACATTTTGACAGCGTATTACTCGAGAATGGAAAGATATTGACATTCAGATTACTCTAAACTGGTATTTATTTCAAGTTTTTGTTGACATAGTTGCCAAATGTATATTTTTCCCGAAAGCTCCGAAAAAATGGACTTTCAAATGGCATTAAGAAATATTGGGAGCTGTATTTAAAAAAAGCGATAATTTTACTTCAAAAAAGGTCATTTTTTCCGGCGCTTTTGGGGAAAAAATATACATTTAGCAAATAGCAAAATTGTGCAAAAATTTTTTGACTCAATCTCATCGTTTAAAGGTTGCGTTACAAATAAATATACAAGTGAAGCTGATATAACAGCCATTTACACCGGTCTTAGTTGAGTTGTGGTTAAGTTTTAATTACCAATTAAATTGAAATGCTCCTTGCACCATGATATTTATTCTTGAGTTAACGCCATAATTAATAGTTAAATCTAATCCACAGATAAGTAGATACATAATTATTAATTAAAGTTATGTCAATATGACAATCAACTGAAGTGATAGTCAAATGTCCGAGATAAATTCCTATTTCAATGAAATATTTTGAAGACGATGAAGATGACCTGGAAATCTTGGAAATACTAAACTTTGAGATTCCAGGAAGAAGATATCAGAGAGAAAATCACTTAAAATGTATGGATGCAACTACCTGATTGAGCATTAAACTCCCTCTCAATCTTTGTCCAAGCCTGTTCCTTATCCTTCCAGCTTAACGCACCTGTTTCCTTGCATTCTATCATGTGCTTGTGCTTTCTCATTAAATTCAAGCACACTATATTCTTATTTTGAGAGAAATTTGTTGATAATTTTCTCTTTCCGCTCATATTGGAAATTATAACATTTTGTTTGGGTGGTAAATATCTAATAGTTGTCATATTTGACACCACTATTACCAACAAAATTGTTCTTTTTCAAATTATTCCTAAACGTCAAGATACGAACTCACACTTAACACATAATTTACTAACTAGTACCTTAATCACAAATGGCGTAAAACACTTCACTTTCAATCAATGGTTAAAGTTAATCATAAGTTACTAAAGCCAAAAGATAACTGCAATTGGTGCAAACAGCAGTAAATCGCTTGAAAAAAAGGAAATTGTCTCTAATTATTTGAGCCCGTATCTGATAAATTGTACAACTAGCTCATCCGAAGGAATGTTCACCTCAAAATAGAAAAGGCCAATTGAAAAACACACACACTCCGGTAAACTATCACGAACAATAGAAACAATAAAATTTCGCTTGGGCAAGATTACCCGTCAGGTCGAGAAATAAGAGCAAGACGGTGGAAATTGTGTAATTGTTTCCCGAAACAAGAGAGCCAGAGCTTCGCTGCCATAGTTTTCCACTGTAATTAATGAATATGTGGGTCCGAGAACAGATCTGGCCTTCATTATTTCGAACGTTTAATTGTACAGATTGCACGGAATAATTTACAGAATATCTAGTGATTTCCATTCACTATTTTTTTCTTAATATTCCCAACTTCATCCATTATAACCTCCAGACGTTCATTTCTTTGAGGAAACAACCGTATAAGTTTTACCCTGTGTGGTTTAACGGATATTAAATAGCGTGTGTCTAATAAAAAATGTACAATAATGAGTTCTTTTACTTTGGTTTTTCTCGTCTTATATTTTCCTTTATTATTTTTCTCAATTTAATCAACATTACCTCGATGAAAACGAGTAATTTCACCGAAAATACGACGTATACGATATAATGAAACATGGATGGCAAAAAGCAATCATAATTAAGCACAGATTCATAATTGTTCTACGTTTCATTGGTATACGTATAAAGCGTATTGGACGGAAATGAATTACATTTTTTTTGCAGTTCGTTTACTATACAACATAGGCTTTCCAATATGATGCCTACGATCTTTGAATGTATGAATTATTCTCAAATTTGCACATTCATAAAATAGTCCAAGATCCCAGAGAGATAAGACATCACTTATTTTCAAAAAGAAATGTTAAGTTCTCAGTAGTACCTCGTGTGCTTTGAATACCTGTGTGATTGTGGAGCTAGCTTCAGGGCACCTAGGCAAATATCAGGTAAGAAAGGTAACTAAAAATAAAAGCTACTTTACTTAAATTTGTATGTCTGATTTTTATATATGTTTTGTAGAATGATATTCTAAAGTAGTATCATAAGTGTCAGACACTTTCCTTGGACCAAAACTTTTGTCAGACGCTTCTAAGCTTCACAAAAAATGAATAAACTTCATTTATTTTCACATGTCTGACTTTCAAATATGTTATCAAGGCAACTATTACTAAGTAATATGTGCTTCTACAGATCCGAACTATACTGGATACTATACGTTGAGCATGAAGGGCACATACACATTAGACTGAGACATTGTGTATATTTAAAAGGAGAGAAACCGAGTTACTATAGACGTCTCACTCGCTCTAATTCATAGTGCTCTCGCACTCATACTCCCGGATGATAATTTTTATGTTTAGGGGCTGTTCGGTCATAACAATTGTTCTGACTAGCGAAATATAACTTAGTAATAGTTGCCTTGATAACCTATTTGAAAGTGAAATATGTAAAAATAAATAAAGTTTATTCATTTTTGTGAAGCTTTGAAGCGTCTGACAAAAGTTTTGGTCCAAGGAAAGTGTCTGACAATTATGATACTACTTTAGAATATTATTCTACAAAACATATATAAACATCAGACATATGAATTTAAGTAAAGTAACTCTTATTTGTAGTTACCTTTCTCACTTGATACCTGCACAGGTGCCCTTGGGCTAGCTCCACAAACACACAGGTATTCAAAGCACACGAGATGCAGCTGAGAGCATTTCAACTTTTTGAAAATAAGTTATGTCTTATCTTTCTGGGATCTTACTCTAAAATAAAAATACGCGACTGGATAAATTAGGAGTTTTTTACTTACAGTCTTGACAGGTGAAAGCTTTTTATTGAAAAAGAAGAATTTCTTACCTGAAATCAAAAAATATTTAATAGTATTAACATAAACAGTAAATGTGACTTTAATAACAAATTATATTGGTGACTTAGTGTGTTTAAAAGGCTTTAAGGGATCAGATAATTTTCTATAAATATATACAGTTCCAGAAAATAATAATTTTGACCAAAAATTATGTTCTTCTCTTAAATCTAATAGTTCCCTCACCCAAATAACTTCATTAAGACCTTAAAGATGGGAAGTGTAACTTGGAGTTTGCCCTTTGCGGTTACGCGGCAAATGAAGGAATACAGAGAATTAAACTAATTGTCTCGGGACACAACGTTTAATTCCTAGCTGTATTTTTTGCTAATTAACTGTCGAGTACGAAAGCACAAAATTTATTTATGTTAAGGGGTTCCCTCAAGAACGAACCTTCTGTTATTTTATATATTATACGATGCCGTTGTGTAGTAAATTAAGAATTAGACCGGTGGATTTGAAGAAAATCGGAATAATTGACTGAAAAATTATAAACTGGGCTCGGTTTTGAGCAATAAAAAGCACTACAGTTGAAAATAGGCTAGTTGTTACATGATTTCAAATGAAAATACCTACCAAAGTGAACAACTCCCAAAATTATAACCAGTTATAGCTTTTAATTGTCACCCAGCACTTTTGACTTATCCTATACATTTTTGGGAATGTCTTAAGGGATAAATACCTTTCCTACAACCCTCATTTTTACGACAGTCTTTTGGGAACCTGCCGTTGGACAGCCCTGTTGAACAAAATACGTTTCTACGTCAAAAGATACATTCTCCAGGCCTCCATTTCACCACTTCCTATTCTTATCCAAATGCCAATCGCAAGTCGTATTCACGAGATATCAAAAACAGATGTACCTACCGGTTGCGTGAGTTTGTAAAATTAATTGAATAGATATTGTTTCCATCAAAACCGTCATTTATCATTTACTGATGAACGGATTGTTCCTTCGTTAGCAAATGGCACTCCAAATATCATTAACTAATGTATATACCGGCCCGGGTTGACATAAACGTAGAATTAATCCGAAATTGGAAGAGATAAAAAAAGGGAATAAGTAATTGGAAAACAATCCTTCAATATATTTAAATTTATCGTATTATCTCGAATGAATGGGATACATAAAGTTTCTGGTAGAAAAATTGTGAATTTGGATAGCGCCCTTCAAGTGCCCTACGGTTCTCAAACTATTTGTTGAAATTACACTACATAAGCACCTACACAAAATTTAAAATTTTGGCGACCGCGATGAACCCACACAACATAAGCATGTACACAAAATTTAAAATTTCGGCGACCGCGCTGAAATCATGCAACAAGCAACTGCACAAGTTACAATTTTGGGGGTCACGCAATTTGCGTATCCACCATTACTTGAACAAACATCAAATTTGCAGTTTCAAATCATTTCTTGAAGTTATACCTCACGAATATCCCGTAATATGTTATTTCGATCATGTATACCCGAATAGAATGCTCCATAAACATTGTAATCTTAACTTTACCTTTTCGCATTCTCGATTTTTCTTTTAAAATTCGCTCTCCGTAAGCCATTCAAATGGACCTGAATAAGCTTGTCGGCATCGGCCGTTATTTCCGCCAATATGACCGCATTATTTGTTCGGACATGGCCTCCAACAACGGAATCCGTGAAAGGCAGGATCGTATTTGCTCGTTAATTTCGCATTTGAATTCTTGAAAACTTCTAGGTATTGAAAAATATATTTAAACTGTATGCATAGATTTTTTTGCAGCATACAACCTTTTATAAATAAGGATCCAAGTAGTAAATTCAATATTAAATTCATATAAATTATAACACCAAATGTTTCCACTGAATCTTATGGCTTTGATTCGAAAAAAAACAGATTTCATCTCACAAATTGTTTCAACAACTCCAATATGTCCAGCAAAAACATCGCTAATGAATTTCAGAACTGCCAAAAGTATTTTTGCTTAATAGATACCACATCTGCTGCTTTCCAAACATTTTCAATCAACTATAAAACATGATACTGTTATAATCAAAAGTTTCTTGTCCACTTTCAACTAAAAAATATAATTCGATATTAAGTGGAATAATTCTATTATTTCAAAATCACACACTTCATTTGTAATTCTATTCCAGTCAATTGTTCTTGCAGATTTATTTTTCATCTTGAAGTCAAGCGTTGCATCTACTTGATTCAAACTGAGTTATGTGCTTTGCTTTGAAAATAACATTTGTCTATTCTGGAAAATCTTATTCGTAGTGACATTAGCCGATCTGGAGAGAATGCTTCTCGCATATAAACCAGAGGAGTGATATTTGCTTACTTACCCCAAATATATTATCTATATAATTAACATGGATAGAAGTAGTTCACAACTTATCTGGTTATGGTGGTTATTTTTTCATTGTGCCTCATTTAACCTCTTCGAATCAGACTTTTTCTCATATTTGTTCCAATATCCCGACTGGAATCATCAACATTATCCATCCTTTACCTCTAAATTATAACATACTAAGCAAATGGCGAAAGCGAAATCTATTTTGAAAAAACTTTTAGCTTAGATCCACACTGTATGCTCCTGCAGGTACAATTTCAAGTCGTAGGGTTTGAAAGGATGAATTATTGTTGTGTCTGTCACTTGTTGACATCGACCTTTTGTAATGTCCCGACTCTTTCTATAACATATCTGTCGTTTTTACGACTTCCTTGACTCTAATGTAATTCTCTTTTTTTCCATTTTCGGAATTTACATATTCTAAAAGGGATTTCGTTGTCGAAAGACTGACAGTATTTTCGATATATATAAAGGTTGGGATGCAAAAGAAAAGAACATTGGAAGTTAATAATTAATTCCTCCCAATAAAACTGGAACTGTTGAACAATTTTTCAATTTATTTAAAATATCCATTTGGGCGGTAAGATACATTTAAATGTGGGTATATAGCGAAAGGTAAAAATCGCGGTATTAAGTGGATATTTGAAATTCACCGCATCGGATAGATATGTTGGGGCGGAGTAGTAGACCGCAAAAAACCATTTCCAGAATTCGGAATGGCGAGATTGATTTAAAGTTACGTCGATTATCGGGGCCAAATGAATATTTCATCGGTTTTACGGCGACCTTAAATTTGTAAATACCCTTTAAAGTAGGGTCGATGGCGACATAGACAGCGGTAACTCTCAATTATTTAACCGAATTAATTATTCTAAAGAAGGTAGTACTATTTTTCGCAAAATTCATGTTCAGTTGAAGCATTTTTTTTATTTTTCTGGATTGGAAAGTTTATGATCATTTATGAGCTGCGAGCCTCTAAAGCTAGAAATTAATTAACGACTTATTAGAAATAAATCTAAATTTACACACTGATGGCCTTAAATCTGGAATTTGTGCTATACTGTGGGTTTGTCTGTACGTTCTTATCACGATATTTTCAACGCAAATTGTACATTTCTTTATCTAATTCCGCTATCAAATGTGATACTTCAAGTCACTCCCTGACGTTAGGAAACGTCGCATTTTTCATAACCTTCATATAACAGTTATGAAAAGAAGTTATGTAAATACTTTACGTAACTGTTTATGTGTTTAAGTTTCAAAGAATAATTTATTAACTAGGTACTGTCAAAACTGACAACTATTAGTATTTTAAGATTAATAAACATCGGAAACATCATTATTGAGGACACAGTTATTTGAATGAGTCAATTTTCTGGGAGAATACTTCATAGTAACAATACTTCTAACACCATTTGATTCCACCTTAATATTACCATTGTAATTAAAGATTTAGGTATGTTTTTGGGGTGATATTCACTGGGACCTAAAAGATCATTTGTGCCCCTTTACTTCTACTCAGTTTCTGAGGAGAGTCTCAGAAACTAGTAGTTCCTTTAATCGTATTTCCCGGAGAAATTTTAGGATATCTACAGGCTTCAACTTAGGTAAATGTTCCTTTTCTATCCAGTGATCTACCAGGTACTGTACTCTAGGATTCTGGAGTGCTGTACAATTGGAAAGAATGTTTCTCCTTCCATGCCACATAATCTGCATTCTTCTTCCTCCACTGTTATGAGCTTTTTCAGGTGCCCATTCAGGTGACAATGTCCCGTTAGGATCCCTGTTAAAACTTTTAGCGCAGTTTTACTTTGACTTATGCATTCATTTGATCTCAACAGGTTGTAGTTACCAAGAAGAGTCTTTGATTGCATAAGCCTTACTGGATCTTTTGGTCTGGTAATGGTATTTGGATCCCATTCCTACTTGCTGCTTAATTCTTTGATAAGTTATACTTTTTCATCTTCTGTAAGTTCCTTGGGGCATTACTTATTCTTTTTTCTTATTCTTTTGGGAATCAAACCACAATAATGTTTTTTATTTTTTATTTCGACGTTTCGGGAGCGTTCCAGTTACCGTTGTCAAGATTAACTAGTAATAAAATTAATAAAATAATTTTTGGTCCCTATCTGACACAACGAAAAAATATGACAACTAGACAATCAATAATATTTTGAAGTTTAAGACTACAAAACTTTGTTGTCAAATTTTATTAAGGTCCATTCATAGTAGATCACACCTCTGGTAAAATGTGAAATAAAATATTTTATTTTATGATATTCTAACGATATGATAGTCTACTAGAAATGGAATCCAGTGAAGTGCACGTTCCAGGAACGGTTTTTATTGGGATACCGTATTGTGGCATGTCCCAGGTTGTCTAATTTCCAAGAAAGGAGGTGTTTTTTTTTTAATGATTCCCTCTCTACTTAGTGTGTATCTTGTTCTTTCTGCAATGCTTTCCACCACCATATGTAAAGGGGTGAGGTTGAGAATCACTTCCATGGCTGCCGTTGGGCATGTTCTCATTGCTTTGAATTTTGGAGAGGTTTTCTCTCGTCGGCACTAGGCTAGTTCTACTACTCCATGCAATGGCTCCATGGCGCAGTGGCTCCTCAAATATATACACATCTTAGAATATTTTAGCTCATTCAAACAATGTTTGTTCCAAGTATATGCTTCCACTCTATAGAAATGGCTAAAAGCACACTGCACCCTCAACTTTAAGATCAAATTTCAACTATATAAGATTTGTTTCACGTTCTGAAAGCCCTTTTATATATTTTTATTTTGTAATCAATTAAATTTGTGCGTTGATTGTAGATGTCACATTAGAAATAATGAGATATACTAATGGACCGGCAGCTCATGACATCTGTTGACAACAGTTTTTAATGAAGTGAAGCAGTTTCTTTCGAATAGATAAAATTTTCCGGAAAATAAGTATTTATCTCGGTATTTATACGTAATTTAGACGTTCCTGAGCTGTATGAAGAGACAACCTCGAAAGATGGCGAACCTCAACTAACAACTTATTGTGATTTATGGAAGACGTTTAAGGGGTGCTAGATATTCTGGAAACGAAGCAGGCATTGTCTAACAAAAAATTGCTCCCTCATTTCTCATCATTCTATCCTTTGACTGTTGTTATATTGGAATGAATTTGTGGATTTTACTTGAATTTTTAGCTCAAGTTCGCGCTCAAATTATTTAGAACCGTGAAAAACGATACAGATTCTTCACAAATAGCCCACAATTTTTTGTTGGGGTGGGCATTCAAGTAGCTCCAATCCATCAATTTCCATACGTAGTGTCAATATATTATTGAACTACTCGACCAGAAGATTTCTAGACTTCCTGTATACAGAGTTCGGCAAAAGTCCGGGACCGGACAAAAAAAGAAAATATAAATTTTTTGGAAAATCTTTTCATACCACTAATTTTACTCCAACTTAAACTATTATTTGGAAACGTTTTGAAATATACAGGGTGTTCCAATAAAGTGTGGCGTATCAAAGTTACATTTTTCCTTATAGAATACCCTATATTTTATTGCAATTTCTGATTGCCCCTAAAAAATATTATACTCCTTCACAATGGTTTCCTATAACTAAATACAGAGTGTTCCGAGTTATGCTGACTTTTTTAAAAATGTGAACATTTCGAAAAAAATTAATAACTCATTGATATAACAGATTCTGGCAAATTTTCTCTAACATCTAAATAGTTGGACATTCGTTGAATGTTTTTCACGATTGAGTACTGAATATCTCTTTACAGGGTGTTCAGAATTTTCAGTTTTATTATTAGATCATTCAATGTGCAGTATCAGGCTTATTTTAAATGGAACACGAATTTCCAAATATTTATATGTAAGAGAAAATTTGCTAGAATCTGTTATATCAATGAGTTATTAATTTTTTTCGAAATGTTCACATTTTTTTAAAAGTCAGCATAACTCGAAACCCTCTGTATTTAGAACCGTGAAAAACGATACAGATTCTTCACAAATAACCCACAATTTTTTGTTCATCATGGAGGAGTATTATATTTTTCATGGGCAATCAGAAAATGCAATAAAATATAGGGTGTTCCATAAGAAAAAGTATAACTTTGATACGCCACACTTTATTGGAACACACTAATTTTAAAATATTTTCCAATTATAGTTTAAATTGCAGTAAAATTTGTGGTTTGAAAAGATTTTCTAAAAACTTATATTTTCTCCGATATTTGTCCGTTCCCAGACTTTTGCCGAACTCTGTATGGTAAAGCCGTTTCAAATTACGCTTGTGTTGAATTTTTGTAGCTGTAGCTTTCATTACATATTGTTTTTTCTTTCGAGATTTCAACACAACATACACAACATCAATTCTGCTAATTTGCCTTGGCGTTCTATTTCAAATTAGGCAAACATACTCGTCCAAATACACTTAGTAATTGAGTTGTTCGCGGAAATTTACTAGCCAGCTACAGTATTTCTGCCTTTAATTTGAATTTCTTACGATAGGGATCAGAGCGAAAGCATTTTTTAATTCTGTAGTCTGGTGCACAATATTGTAGTCCAAGATTTATGTTTCATATAAATGATGTTCGGAAAAGCAGCAAAATTCTTTAGGAAAATTCGTATTTAAAAATGTTTGTTGTTTAATAACTTTTTAAAGAGCTACTGCTGGAATTTTAAGTGCTCAACCCAAGATTTATTACTTATAAAAATATATAATGACGTGAAAGAGTTTGATATAACGAGGGTGGTCTTTTAAGTATAGCAAATCACAATATAGCTCGTCAAATATCTAATGTTAAAGTGAAATGTTTAACCAAAGCCGATGAAAGTAACAATAGGGTACAAGCATAAATTTTGCTATTGGTGAGAATTGACGCTTTATCAGGTCTCCTAACACCTTGCATGTCTATTTTTTCAAAAAAATATAAACTTTACTTTTAAAACGACTTTAAAAATCATAAAATTTGAAAGTCTGCCAAAACTTTTAGACCGTAACTTATATGATTAATTATTCCATTTACACTTTGGATATTTGGATTTTGTTCAGTGACTGCAATTGTTACTACAAATGTAAAAATTGAAAACTTATCGTAAATGAACCATAATTGCTCCCAGAATTGGTTCCGAAGGATGACAAAATGAATCTCTCAACCTATATTCGGATAGATGCTCTCGTGAATCGCGCCAGATAATGGACAACTTCTCCAGCGAAAAAACAACCTACGAGCATAATGTAATTAACAGGAAATAAGACGTCGTGTTTTTTTCCAATTTTGCACTCAAAGACAGTGGATAAACAATTACCCACTTCCATTTGCTCTCTACAACCGTCTTTCCTACTCTCTTTCCGAGGAGAAAATCTAATAGTATGTTCAAGTTTATTTAGAAAATGGAGAACTAAACGAAATGTCCGCCGTAAGAGAAAAGGTTCTCTTTTTTTTAATGGAAAACTGAATAATAAAACAAATTTTATATTTTATGTGACTGAAATATAAGTCAATTAGGAAGAGTCGAAAGATCGGTAGCCATAAATTGTCGGACTTTTAAAGGTTGTTTCTTTGGAAATGGGATTTAACTTGGGAAATTATGTGGCTGAATCAGTTGGGGAATTGTGTTTGAATTATTTAAAGTATTATTTATTAATATTGTCGATTAAGTGGGGAATGGGAAAGAATACCATCGTGGTTATAACAGATCTGGCTGGTATCTCAATTGCCACAAAGGAACTAACGAGAAAATGAACTTCTGGCAAAAACATAACATAGACAAGCCCTATTAGCCTTGAACAGACAACGTGTTATATCGGGGCAAGTACTAGAGTGCCACCCAGATTTAGCTAACGCCTCGGCAGATAACAATATTATCCTGAGGTGGGTTAAAGGGCACGACAGGAGTAAAGCCGATTGTTTAGCCAGGGAAGCTGCTGGACGGACGACAATTGCGGAAACAGCCAAACGTTACACCCATGCTCAATCACTTAGGAGATGGGATGGAATCAAAGGATGCAGTCTTGCCAGGATCACCCTGGGCGACCCTGGGGAGCTGGAAAAACCAGGAAAAGACTACGTTTAACAGTAGGATTTCTAACTGGCCACTGCCAACTGAGAAACACCTCCATACTATGGGGCTAGTGGACACACCTCTATGCAGAATGTGTGAACAGGAAGATGAAACTGTCAGGCATGTCTTATGCGAGTGTCCGGAGTTATCGTCAATAAGAGAGTGTGTGTTCGCTGAGTCTTGCCTACACCTGCCGATATAAAGAAGATGTCTCCTAGTGACCTATCCACCTTCCTGAGAAGGACAGGATGGACGATGACCTAGGAAGACAACTCCTCGGGAGGATGTACAATGGGTCACATGTGGCCTAAGTGCTGTGAGCCTACACTCACCCCTCCCTACTCTACAGTCAAATCAAAACGTATAAAGCGTTCGAATAATCATTATTCAGCGATATCTATTAAATTATTAATTTCTCAACAAAATGGGTAAATAAAGACAGTTCATATCATTTTGTTGTAAACAAACATCAATTCTTTATAGTTTCCAATTTTTTATTAGACCTGTAGCTCATGATACACGTTCTCACTATAATATTTGGAAAAGTATTAACAAAATGTATACCATTATTGTTTTAAACATCCACTGTAGCGTTTGAAGCCTACATGTGTCATGGGATACCGGTCTATATCGTTTGCAGCAATCTGAGAGGTAAGGCACGAATTTAATACTTTCGTTATTGACAGTAATACCTCTAACAAATGTCACTTCCACAATTAGTGTGAGCATTTCCTATTTTCACGATAATCCTTTCGGTTTTCGGGAAATGTTCCAAAAAAAGCTTGAGCCCTATTCAATGTAAATTGTTACAAATGACCTTTTAGAATGTAATTCGTTATCCCCTTTTCCTAATTTACATTTTAGACTCTCCATATTATATTTCAAGTATGTAAATTTGGCTATTTGAATGGTTGAAGTGAATATATTTTTTTAAATTCTCTACAATATCAACATGAAAAGTGTATCTTTAATAATTCATCCTGTAAAGATAGAAGAGAAAAATGAATTTTCACCTTTGTTCTTTTTTTTTTCAGTATTTTCCATCATTTTCCAGCATCATGTTTCAACAACTGACCCAGTAAATATTCATCTTTCTTTAATTTTTTTAACGTTTTTTTTTAAATATCTACCCAGTCTCCTGGTTTAGCTCATTTTCAAAAAAAAACACCAAGCCTCTATCATCCTTTTCTTTTCAAATAAAAATATCTGGTAATAAAATTTAATTCGGTAATAGGTCCTTCAACACTGTCGCCTTTGTTAAATGAAAGTTCTTAAAACATTTTTCATGTTTTTCTCCAAAGTAATATTCTAATAAAACTTTTTATTACTTAATGAGATAGAAATATTTTCGGTTCTAATTTCATCTTCTTTGTCTCGCCTTTCATACCATTCTCTGATGCATAACTTTTGAGGCAGACTTTCGGCATTATCTATTCATTAGTTCAATTTGGTTTGTCCCAACTCTTATAATGAGCTAGCTAAATCGTTAATATATTATACTGGGACGTACTTTCAAATGGAATCATCGATAAAATCACACTCCAAATTTTTTTTTTTCGACTAATAAATAGCTTTGGAAGAAACGGTGAAAGTTTTAAAAGAACTGTAGAAATATACCCAAATTTTATGACATTCTACGTATCGTAAATCTTCGATAGAACTTAATAGTCATAAATTACAGATACGTATTCACAAGTTTACAAGTTCTGCTCGAGTGGGGTGACCATCTGCAGTTATAACACAAACTTATTCCAGCAGATATTTGACGTTCATCTACATAGTCGAAAAAAAAACACACCCCCATCACGAATTTTCAAATATTTTCAACTTTGGTGGCTCATTTGCTGTGAAACAATCCAATTTAAGTTTTAATCACGCAATAAAAGCGGTCGTTTAACGTAGAACATATTCGATAACTTTCTAACCCCCTTGGCTATATAAGACTATATACCGCCTCCTGGTCGGTAGAACGGAAGGCGTGAAGAAATTAATTATAGGTGATTCTCCTACGCCTGGAGCGAATGTGAAAATAAACCAACATAAACTATTACACTGTAAAAAATCTAAATTTTCGAAGATATACATTCCTTACCGCCAATTTTTGGCCCCTTTTTTTTAAGGAGCCGTCTCTTCGCCTGCACCACCTCAGCCTCCTGGTCTTATTGTGACTACAGCCTTTTCAGCCAATCCGTTCTCGGTATTAGCTCAATTAGCTCATACAGGTTCATTGCTGGTTGGTTGTAGAAGTCTTCTGGAGTCATTTGGGGTCTACCATACAGTTTCTGCCTTCTGTGGTCCAGCGTCTCACAGTTGCATAGTATACGCAGAGCTGTTTCGGTATCCTTTTTGCATCTTCTGCATGTAAGGTCTCCGTTATACAGCCCTATTTTGTTCGGGTGCTCCTTTGTGGGAAAGTGTCCCGTAAGTAGCCCCGTTATGGTGCTCATTGAGAAAAGTTCTTTCGCTACTTTTTCTGATGGTTCTTTTATGAATTTCTTCCCATTTATTTACCTGGGGGTATTCTTCCAGTGTTTATTGTGTTGTTCTTTCACCCACCCCTTTAACCATGACCTAATTAAGCATCTGGGGATGCCCACAGCTGGTTCGGGTCCGTTCATCAGAGGTGACGATCCTGCTCTTGCAAGTTCGTCAGCTTTTTCATTTCTAGCGATTCCTTTGTGACCTGGGTCCCACTCCAGTGTTACACTGTTCCGAATAGCCAGTCTTCTAAGTTCTTCGCGGCATTCCCATACCTGCCGAGATGATACCTTAGAGCTCTGAAGTTCTTTAAGAGCAGCTTGACTGTCAATGTAGATCCTGATCTGCCTGTTGTTGTAGGCTCTTATGTTATTTGCTCTTGCACATGCAAGTATTGCATAGACCTCTGCTTAAAATACCGAGGTGTATTGTTCAAGCGAGACGATTCCTTCATATTTGGCTCTTAGAAGTTTTTGTTCTTATGGAGAGTCAATCTACATTCCTTTCTGTCCTAGGTCCTTCTTCTCCAGTATTTATTGTCTCTCTCTTTGATCCATCTATCTAGTTTATACCTTCCATAATTGAAAGAAGTATGTGGTTCAACCATGTTCCTCCACATTCTCTGGTAATCTTTCGAAGATTTTTTAAAAATCGTTTTCCAGGCAAAGGATCTCCCTACCCATATCCACCAAGAGCTTCATGTTATTCGCAATAATCGTGGAATTTTCAATGATGAATAAAAATAACCAGAAGGTTTTCATTAGATACTGAATACAAAGTTTCTTCAGGAAATCTTCACGTTTTTGTCCATCCAAATACAATTTGAAACAAAAAACCCTCGAGATGGTGATTTTTGTTGTGTAATCCTTGGAGAAGTAGCAATGAAGGATACTCTAAACAAAGAACAAAAGGAGACGACAGCGTATAAGTCCTTCTTTGGCGGGTTATGATCACCACACAGTAGGCAGAATATACAGACGGACATAAATCAAGCACGAACACACCCCCTGCACGTAATAATGCTTGTAGTGCCTTACAACAACTCGGTAGGTCGCCCGCCGCTTCCTAGATATTAATATCCGTTTTTATAGTAGGATTTTCACGGTGAAATACAGTGGCGGCTCGTGGGACATTTTATAGGAGGGTTATAGGTGATGTGACCAAAATCTTAAAATCCAAAGCCTTGGAGGCAAAACATTTTTTGGCCGCGCTTGTTTTCGCTCACTCTTTTAACGCCCTAAGGTCAATGGTGGGCACCAGCTCGATTGTTTAAATATTTTTTTTAATTATTTTTCAATGGAAGGTGATTGACCCAATGGAGGACCTAATGGAGGAGCTGCCACTGGTGGAATATAGAGGACGTTACTTGTCTTTCGCCGTCGTCACGACGGTAGACCGCAAAATATAAATTAACATTTTAATTAAATCTTCACGCTGAGGTATTTCATTGGAAAATACAAAATGTTCATATTCCTATAGTGAATTTAGTTACTTATTCTTTTTATCGGCTGGGGTTTTCCCAATGGGCATTATCACTTTTGCGAATCTTCGTGAACCTCAAAAAAAACGAGTCATAAAAAAATATGGCGGATATAAAAATAATGTTTATATGCATATCCCATTTTTTAGGACGTTTAGGCTCATAATAAAAGCTGGTGACTGTGTTCTCGATGTACTCGCGACATGGAATTCTGATAACTTGTCCGGATACACTAAGAAAAGTAATGTACAGTAAAAATATCAGTTGTTTTGAGGATAATTCAGCGGCATTGGCACAGTACAGAATATTGCTTCCAATTGTTCTGCTCACACCAGTGTCCTGCGTCTTTGTTCTGGTGGACAAAAACGACATGAAAGAATGCAATGATGAGACTAGGCAAGATGCAAAGACTTGCTTGTCTTAGTACCTATTGCAGGGTGTATGAAAAGCACTCCAACGGCAGCACTAGAAACCTTATTTGGCCTTCCTCCATTACACCTCGTGATAATGAGGGAAGCAAGGATGGGGCTATTTAGGCAGCAAAATAACCTGAGCAACAGAATAGTTAGATCAGGACACATATCCATTAAGGACATCATAAGTGGAGCCATTTTAGATATGAAAACAGACCATGTGGCCACTAAACTTCTCCTCAGTCCCAAATATGAGGTAGAAATACCTTACAGAAAGTACTGGCAAGACCCAAGGAGATTGGGGAAGGGACAGGAGCAGGGGTGTATAGTGAAATGAGACACACAAGATGCTCCTTCTCACTAGGAGAACATACCTCTGTATTTCAGGCAGAGATTTATGCCATATGCCATATGCCATATGTGTCAGAATTAACAACTATAGGACTGACACTCATAAGATAAACATACTAACTGACAGCCAGGCAGCCCTTGCAGCTTTAAACAGCCGCAAGGTAACATCCAGACTGGTAGAAGAATGCCAGAAAGAACTGAATTAACTAGCAGACCACATTAAAGTAAGATTAGTATGGGTGCCGGGACATAACTGTATTTCTGGAAATGAACAAGCTGATGAACTTGCGAGATGAGGTTCAGCAACGGCAGAACCAGCTCTTGGGACCACAAAGAGGGTAGTCCGAGGGCAAAAACAAAAATGGGTACAAAGAAAACATGGACTCCAGTGGAGGAACACTCCGAAGCAGGTACACAGTAAAACCTTCATAGGTGACACATGTGTAAAACGGACCGAAAAACTACTGAACATTAATAGGAGTAAGCTAAGAATTATTACAGGTTATCTAATGGGTCATACGCCGGTAAAAGATCACCTGCATGAAATAGGGTCATATAACGGGGACCTCAGCTGCAGACTTTGTGGCATGGAGACCGAGACCGAGACCGTAGCCCATATCTTATTTGACTGTACTGTGAGGCACTGGACTCGAGGAGACAAATAATCTTCGGAGAAGCCAATGTGCCACCTGAAGTATTTGGCACACATCCAATGGACCTATATCGTCTACTTGAAGGTACAATAAGCCAATAGGCTGCAGTGCTCCCGGCATCAGAGCGGCTTCCAAAACAGACGAAAAAAAAAGTCCTGACCTATTTGTCAATATTTGACATACTATGATTAACCACGATTTGACAGGTATTCCTAATGTCAATAACATTCGATGCTTGTTGCGGTAGATCGTATTGTAGTGCGATCTAGCAACGCGTCTCAAAAATAGTAATGTAGAAAAATAGGTAGCCAGAAAATATGTATAATCAGTGAGGACCTTTCTACATTTTATTTAACGTTGCCAAAATCAAAAAATAGACTGAAAATATTTCATATAAAATTTTTCCTCCGCGCCCTTCGTTAACGAGCTATAGGGCTCTAAAGTTAGCAATTCAAAATGGCTTTTTATTTATAATTATTGAAAGACTCTTAACCGCTTATGAAAACCAGTCTTTATAATTTCCATAGTTTTTTGGAACAGCCTGTATATCGAAAATTGTATATTTACCAAAGTTTTTGTATGTTTTGTATAAGACATATATCAGCCATTTTTCCAGAATATTTGGGTTATTTCATCCGTTCGTGTCTCCTTATTTAAATAACTCCTGGGTATTTGCATCTCTCTCCACTTTTCCATTTTCTTGAATTTTTTTTTTGTTTCCCAACTGGATGGTGTGTTTGTCGCCAGAAATCGAATTTCGCAAAAAGAACAGGTTTTTGTGATATATGAAGTGAATATATTTCGTGATTGAAAAATCGCGAGAATATACATTGTTTGATATTGGTTTTTAAATGAGCCCAAAACGTCGGGGGTTGCTGCAGAAGAGAATTCAATTGCATTTCAATGTCCGCACTATTTCATATGTATTTTCCGCAGGTATAAATATAATACAGGATGTAGCAGATAAACTAAAGATTTTTGAATAGTCAAAAATGGGCTATCAGGAAGTGCCAGTTTATTTAATAAACATATTTTTCTCCACGACTAAATAATAACGCACACATTATTTTTACATATTTAGCTGCATAATGATATAAATTCTTCACACCAGTGAATAATAAAAAGAATTCACTCTCATTAGCCAATCACATTCTATTGGGTTTGTTCCCGTAGCAAGTTCCTAACTGTTATGGACATGTTGAGTCTGCGCAGTATCAGAGTTCAGGCTCTGCTGGAACGCTTTTTTGATACTGCGCAGACTCAATATGTCCATAACAGTTAGGAACTTGCTACGGGAACAAACCTATTATTATCAGAATTCACGCTAAAATGAATTAAAATGAATAAATCAAATCGTCTCCTTACAACGTCAAATACCTAAAAACGCAAATCGCTTCTGACAGCGCGTCTTTTGAAACGTCAAAATAATTATAAAATCATAATTTTACGAATTATAAGAGAAAAAAAATGGACAACAGTAGCGATAGTGAATATATACGACTCCCGGAATTAATTTCATTTATAAATGTAAGGATTCCGATTAAAATATGAGTAATGTATATATATTTACTCTTAACATAAATATTCTATAGCCTAGTGGTGGTTGACTATGGCGCGGACGATGGAGGTTCGATCCTCACTGGAAGTTTTTTCTTTTTAGTCGTGGAGAAAGTATAGTCTTTCACTTGTGTAGAATGGCTATTATTCACTTGGATGATTCCAAAACTCAGTCGCTGCGCTCGCTCGTTTTGGAAACTTCATCCGCGTGAATAATAGCCATCATTCTGAACTCATTGACGGATATACTATTCTTCAACTCAGTTATTTTTTATCAAATTATTCAAATTGAACGTTCATTTTCTTTCGCCCTGTACAAAATTCGAAAATCCTTCAATTATTTATCAAGCTGTTTTATATGAAGCGTATGAAGATGTCAAAAAGAAGGTATCTGCTCAAATTGATATTACTAGACACTTAGCCGTTGTGAATAATAGCCATCATCATATACTAGTTGAATAATATAGTATAATTTATCTTAAAATGTTATTATTAGTACTTACGATTCTACCCGTATATTTATAGAGACTGCTACAAGTGAAAGGTGACTTACCACGTCCAGGGCGATGAGCTAGAAAATAAAAACTAAGTGATAATTCCAAGATAAATAATTTTTAAGACACTAAAATCAATAAAGTATACATAAATTTTCAATTTGCTATGGAAAATTGTAAATTATAAATGTTTTTTGATAATTTTCCGCCATTGCTTACTATGTGAAATTTGTTGGTTGTTTATCTCAAAGTAAACTGCCTGTGGTCACGTTCTGGAGAGTATACTTTGGCAAGTTTATCTGAAGCCGTGGAAGGAATGCAGTCGAAAACATTCGATTTTGCCACGTTCAACTATGAAAAAGCTAAAGTGCTAAGTATGTAGGGACTTTTTATTATCAACAATATTAACAATATGATTAAACGTTAATTCTTCAATGTTTCGTAAGATTTTTCTATTAACATTATTTTTTCAATTTATGAATATTAAAAGAGCACTTTTTCAAATTTATTATAGGCTTCTTCAAGCTCTGGCAGCGTTGTACGAAAACCACAATTACCACACCCTCCGAATTACATAGTTGGTGATTTTCATCGAAAGGCCTGACCAGCTGACTTCTTATCGGAAAGCGCGTGCGTGTGTTCTTCCCTCTCACTTCCTCAATTGACTGATATTGATTTATCCAGTGGCGTTGATATTGTTAGTGACCTTTGTTTTCCAGTTTTACTTGGTAAAATGAGTACCGTACTCCATTTGTACGTTTGTGACAGATACCGCCATGTTTCCTCGCCTCTTACCGATGCCCCATAGCTTCAGATAAACTTGCCTAAGCTATAATAGTAGTTCTTCGAAAAACTTAGCTACGACTCAATTTATAAGCTGGTAGTGGCCGCGTCCACATGTTGGAAATGGTCGCACCTACATGCTGGAAATGACCACATCCTGGATAGATGTTGATATCTACCTCATCCCAGCAGAAAATCAAGAAATTTGACGGATACTACTACTACTAAATGTGCAGGCGAGCCTTGTCCTGGACAACTCAAGCCAAGGTTCCGACACTGAGGCCACTGGCGGGCCCATTGTGCCAATCCTGCTACCTAGTCATCCATGAAGCCGAGCCCTTCAATAAAGGCCACAACCTTTTTCAGTGGATGCCTGCTTGTGTCTCCAGGAGCCATGACAGTGACTCTGAAGATTCGCCTGCGTAATACAGCCCAGTGTGGACACTCTAAGAGAACATGAAATGACGTTTCATCAGTCATGCCGCAACCCCTACATAGGGAACTTTCCTCTACTCCTAGATTGTAGAGGTGCTTCCTCATACAGCAGTGCCCTGTTAGGAGTCCTGCTATCTTCCTTAGCCTACTCCTTGGTAGTTCAGTGGCTGCCCTGGCGTGTCCATCAGTCCATCCCTTCAGTAGAAGTTTGGATTGTCTAGGACCCTGCAGGGCATTCCAATGAGCGAGGTGCTGATTCCTCAGCCACTTCTTCGTCTCCTTGCGTTTGTTTGACGGATATGACATGTCCATTTCAACCGCCACAAACTAAAGCTCTCAAAAAACTTTGACCTTGAATATCTAATAGCGCTCACACGTTGGCATATGTGATTTTTTAGACAACATTGATGATACAATAGATATTTCAGTAACACCCTATATACCAATAAAGTTATGTTAAGATTTCACCCTAACCTTACGCAAAGTGCATTTTTATCGAAATGGAAATTTACGGTTATATATCCGTCTTTCCTTTTTATTCGTCCCGAGGTATTTTATCCATTTTCAAGGTCCCGAGTTTTTTCTCTTTATAGTATACGCTTTGAGCCTCTATTTACAAATTACACTTCTCAATTCATTGGGGAGGAATATATTCTCAAACTTCCGGAAGCTGCATTTAAAGAGCTTTTCCGGTATAAATCTACGAAATATGGGAAATAATGACAACGTTTTCAGGTGAAAGAAAATAGTAAATATTAAGATATATTTTGTACTTTGCTGTGTCAAGAGAAAGAGAATAGATTTATTTTTTATTTGGTCACATTTCCCAATGTAGTTCATTCATTCTTTCATACACTTGGATTGGGTTCAACAGCCCAGGCACTTGAACTGAATCTCAGAAGCTTCGTGTCTTCTATATAGGCCGGGTGGTTCTATTTAAGAAAATAAAGGAGTTTGATATTTATGAAGTTGAACTTTGATTAGGTTAGCCTAACCTTGCCTTCAGAGCTATAGGGTGACATCTCGGCTCGGAATGCGGCGAAGAACTGAACGGACCCGAACCTGCTGTGGGCATCCCCAGATGTTTAACGAGGTCATGGTTGAAAGGGTGGTTGAAAGAACAACGCAATAAACACTGGAAGATTACGACCAGGCAAATATATGGGAAGAAATTCATAAAAGAACCATCAGAAAAAGTAGCGAAAGAACTGCTCTCTATGAGCAGGAAAAAACTACGCACCATAACGGGGCTACTTAAGGGACACTTTCCCACAAAGGAGCACCTAAACAAAATAGAGCTGTACAACGGAGACCTTACATGCAGAAGATGCAAAAAGGATACCGAAACAGCTCTGCATATACTATGCAACTGTGAGTCGCTGGACCGCAGAAGGCAGAGACTGTATGGTAGACCCCAAATGATTCGAGAAGACTTCCACAACCAACCAACAAAGAACCTGTATGAGCTAATACAGGGAACGGAATGGCTGAATAGGTTGTAGTCAGAACACTAGGAGTATCCACAATAAGCCCAGGAGGCTGAGGTGGTACCGGCGAAGGGACGGCTCCTTAGAAAAAAAAAAGACTTTGAACACTTTCTATACACACCCTGTATAAAATGAAATTTTTTTTAAACATAGATTCAAATAGGTCTGACCCTGCTAAAAGCAACTGAACAGAACCCATTTTCATATCTTCAAGGGTATCCTCTTAAAAAAATTATTTGTAAGGGTCTGCAAACGTCCAATTTTTTACAAAAAAATTAATAACTCAAAAGATATGCATTTTTCGAAAAAAGTTTTCAGACATGAGTACACCAAAATTTCACGAAGATTTCAAAAATGTATTAATATACAGGGTGTTCTATTTAAAATAACAAAGTTACAGTCGACTTCCGGTAGAACTGGAAGTCTGCCATCTTTGAAAATACTTTAGTTTTACTATAAGTATTTGAAGATAGTTTTAACTCGTCGTGGGACACCCTGTATACAATTTTCTTCCAAGGAATTGTCACTTACACACTTAAAGATCCTTTTGTCCCCTATTAATATCCGTTGGAATGTACAACTTTATCCCGAAACTTATTAAAATTACAGAGTTCACGTTCTTTACTTAATACCACTGAGGAAAAACCAAACTGCCTGAAAAATATTAGACGGTTTTTACGACGTTAACAAAAAGTGTTATTATTTCAAATATATTTTCACAACGTTTACCAGCGAGTCACCTAAGAAGCATCATTATTTTTCATAATTTCTCATATTTCTTTCCACGAGAAAGTTTACCTACATCGCTAAAAATGTATACCCAAGAAATTGAGTCTCTTAGCTGAATTACAGGTTGTTTTATTAAAAAATTCAAATATTATTTGTGCTCAGAACCGTTATTTGACATATTATTGTCATTTTAAGGACTCTTCTCTTTCTGTAAGCCACGTGTAACTTCAAAGAGACCTCCCTTTTGTTGTTAAGACAATTTGTGATCCCTTGGTAATAAAGGGACTTTCGCGAATGATTTGCGGCATTTTATTTAAGAAATATTTCCCTTACACCAAAAATAATTGGAATAATTCACGAAAGACCGATATAATTTTCCCTGCTTTTATAAACATGATCCTGAAATTTGATAATTAGCTAATGGGCTTTTAACTAATTATCAGAAAAAGAGTTACAGGCTTGTCGTATAAAAATAATGCCACAAAGGCACTAATAATAAGCAAAAACCTTTACGCCCAGCTCGAAACCCGTCTCTGCAAAGATGTTTACTAAAAAGTAACCAACTGAGAGTTTATTAATTAACATCAAACCAACGACAATTATCGAGCATAATTGATAGAAGAAAATATGGAACGAATACCTCGGAAATATTCTTTACAAATTGAAGGATGTGAGAGCCGAACGAATGGAAGAAAAATAATAAATTATTGCGGAAAACGATTTATCTTTAGCACCGGTTCTCGAGTAGAAAAGGGGTGGTTTGTATTGAAATACGATACTCTTCAGTAACATAAATTATGTATTTATGGAGGGAAAAAAATTCCCGATGATAAACAGGCTAAAAGAGGATAGTCACGTGGGAAAATACTCTATCGCGATGGATTTTACCCTCCAAGATTTATGCATCTTTTTCAATTATTGATAACATCACAGTTTGAGCAAATAGACTTTTACCTGTAATCAGTCAATAACACACAGTTGGCATCAATGTAATGATGTCTATTACGCACGGTAAAAAAACGCACAGCTGTAAAGTAAATCGCACGGCTTCCCTAGCAACATCTTAGCAACTGTCAATAGACGTCGCCATTTTATTCAAAATTAACTATTTGAAAACATTCGATATTGCCACGTTTAACTATGAAAAGCACAAAGGGATAAGTATGTATTGATTAAAATTGAAAAATGAACTTTTGATTATCAACAATATATCAATAATGATTAAACGTTAGCTCTTTAATCTGCTTCTTTCATTGTTAATAGAGTAATAGAGATGGATATGAAAGTTTACCAAGCACCTCTAATAATGTAACTGTTGTTACTTATGCTTCAACAAGCCAAGGAAGCGATTTATGATTTGTGTTTCATAGCTATATTATTAGTATAAACAATTATTATAATAACTATTATTATGGAATTAAATGTTATACAATAAAATTATTAAAAATATCTATTGTTGATGTTGTTCAAGTATTATTAATAATAAGATTATAGATACAAGTACAACTAGGTTGTAAGTAAAGTAAAGTATAATACGCAACTCGTGTTGTAAAGCATTTCATTTTCCATTCGTGCGTAAAATGCTTCTTACCACACACGTTACGTAATATACTATTACGTTATGCAAATTGTGCCATTTTGAATGGTTCTACTTTTCCAGTATCATTTGGCTCAAAAACAATAGGAGATACTGGGTTAGGAGCGGACCAAAAGCCAAACAAACCAAAAATAAACACCATAAGACAGTGTGTATAGGAAGCAAAGAATTATCATCATATCGAATAATAGAGCGGTCATTAGAACATTTTTGGAACTTTAGTTCTTTACGTCAGGTTATGTTTGAGCGACCAGGAGTCGCGACGCAAAAGATCTGACCGTTACGCGTTACGTTACGCTACGTTATGTTACGTTGCTTCGTTATGTGCCTTGCTTGCGTGCTTGTGCTCTCTCCTTAGTTTCTCTCTCGTTTACGAAGCAGCGTGGAATGAGAGCATTCTACCACTGAACCACCGATGCCATATTGAAATTCTATGCAAAGCTGGTATTCGCAATGCTGGTGATCTACTTGGATTTGTTCGGATAAATTTCTACTATTATTTCCATAATTTTTTTTGAGCGATTGATCTTTTTTGTTCATTTCGACGAAATTTAAATTATTGTATTCGGAATTTATTTCAATATGATCGCGCAAAAACGGATAACAATTAAAAAAAATCTTCACGGGGAATCGAACCCGGGTCTACCGCGTGAGAGTTTGGTTTGCTTACTATTCGGCCATCGAGGCACATGAAAATTGTTAATCTATAACGTCAAATGGTATTACATAATTTTTGCTTAAAAGGAACTAAAGTTCCTACCGTGTGTCCTGCGACACGTTCTATCTTTTTTCTTTGTGTAATCAGTTCTAAAACAGTACCCAGGCTGAGGTAAGTCTATTTTCACTGATCTTGCAGAGAAACATTGCAAAAAGGTTTAAAGACACTTTGATTTGCTAAATACGTATTGGTTTGTGTTAAAAGGGAAGAAAGTAAAATATTGAAGGAAAGAATCGATGGAAGCAAAATGCTTGGAAATAATATGGAGCTTTGAAGATACCAAAAGACACCAAAATGATTAACTTTGGATCTGTTGCACCTGATACTGGCTACGTCCTTCTTGTTTGAAAGATCTTGTATGTATGTATATGTATTTGGGGTGACTTAAAAGATCTACTGTGTCCCCTTACTTCTACCTAGTTTCTCAGGAGAGTCTCAGAAACTAATAGCTCCTTTAGTCCTTACATGGACAGCAACAAGAGCTTCAGACTTCTGGCATAATTTACCAGGATTGGTTCATTCAAAGGCTTTTATACATCCTTCGAAGAATGTCTCCAAACAAACAGGGCACTGCTGTGTGAGGAAGCACCTCTACAATCTAGGAGTAGAGGAAAGTTCCCTATGTAGGCGTTGCGACATGACTGACGAAACGTCAGTCCATGTTCTCTGAGAGTGTCCACACTGGGCTGTATTACGCAGGCGAATCTTCGGAGTCAGTGGCGGAACCTTGACTTTAGTTTGGCTAGGTCAAGGATCACCTGAATATTCAGTAGTGGTAGTATATCTCCAAACAAATGTTAGACTATAGCAGGCATGACATACGTTGTCTAACAGGCCACTGTCATCTGAATCATCATATGCTGAAACTTGGACTGTCGGAAGATCCGACTTGTCGTCTTTGTTTGGAAGATGATGAAACAGCAGAGCATATAATTTGTGCCTGCCGCGCCGCGGCTCGAATCAGTATCTGATGTTTGGCAGGGTCTGTCCCTCGCCCTTGGACCTGGAATATCATTCACCAAATGAACTTATCGGCTTTGTTGAGTAGCTGAATTTGTTTGGCAAAATCTGAATACGTGTGAGCCACAATACACTCTTGCGAGTCGCAGTGGAGTGCCTTATAGACCCACTCACCACACACCTAACCTAGTCCTATTTCCCGAAGGAATTATAGGATATCTGCAGGCTTCAACTTAGGAAAATGTCTCTCTTCTATCCAGTAACCTCCCAGGTGTTGTGCCCTAGGTTTCTGAAGTTCTGTACAGTTAGAAAGTATGTGGATGGAGGTTCTTTCTTCCATGAAGGATCTTATAAATTGGTTGTTCCATTTCAGGAGCTTGGGACACTTTTAATATCGGTATGGTGATGACTCTGCTTGTAATCTATACGTGGTGGATTAAAATCTCGTTTCTATTCGTCCAGGTTGCCTAAGGAAGGTGATGGTTTTTTGTATTCGTGTGCAACTGTGCTTGAAGTGAAGTGACGAATATCGAAATTTATTTTCTGAACGTGATGAATTTAAAAATCTGGGAAATAAAAGTTCGAATGGAACGGTTGCTATTCAAACATGGACATGTGAATAATGACTGAGACGTCGGGAATAAAATAAATATTCGCATCGAGTAGAAGGTGGGCTATAAAATGGAGAACTGTAATATGTATATAAATACATTTTTACGTGTAACATTTTATTTCTTAAGAGGAAAATACGTTTAGCAAAGTTAATAGAAAGAATCATGAGAGGATGAGATATTTTCTCATTGTTGTAATCTTTCCAGTAGAAGAAATTTTTTTATTTACCGATTCCATGCCTTGAAAGACTTCTTCAATCATGGCGGGCGGAGAAAGAGAATCTGTATCTGTATCTGTAGATTAGGGAGAGTGAGTGTAGGCACACAGCACTTAGGCCACATGTGACCCTGACCCATTGTACATCCTCCCTAGGAGCTGCCCTCCCAGGTCATCGTCCATCCTGTCCTTCCCACAAAGGTGGACAGGTCACTAGGAGACATCTCCTTTATATCGGTAGGTGTAGGCCAAGACTCACTGAACACACACTCTCTTATTGACTATAACTCGCATAAGACATGCCTAACAGTTTCATCTTCATCACACATCCTGCCTAGAGGTGTGTCCACTAGCCCCATAGTATGGAGATGTTTCCTTAGACAGTGGCCAGTCAGAAATCCTACTGTTGAAAGTAGGTTTTTCCTGGTCATCGTCAAATATTTCTTCGGCGCCAGCTTCCCGGGGTCGCCCAGGATGATCCTGGCAAGACTGCATCCTTCGATTCCATCCCATCTCTTAAGGCATTGAGCATGGGTGTAACGTTTGGCTAGGTCCGCAATTGTCGAAGTCGTTAGGTGTCACTGGGTAATAAAATTTCTAGTCCCTGGATAAAGAATCGACAATGCGATTACATTTACTCTTATCGTGCCCTTTAACCTACCTCAGGATAATATTGTTATCTGTCGAGGTGTAAGCTAAATCTTGGTGGCACTCTAGTACTAGCCCCGATATAACACGTTGTCTGTTCAAGGCTAATATGGCTTGTCTACTATCAGTGCAGATTGTTATGTTTTTGCCAGAAATTCCTTTTCTGGTTAGTTCTTTTGTGGGAATTGAGATACCAGCCAGTTCTATTAGAACCACGCTGGTATTATTTCCCATTCCCCACTTAATCCTTAGGCTTAGTGCTGTCGAGTAAACTCCACATCCTGAGCCTTCTTTCATCTTCGAGCGTCGTGAGACAAGTTAGTTTTACCCTACTTATGACTCGTCGTTGCGATAGTAATCCTGCTTAGTACGAAAGGAACCGCAGGTTGACGCACTTACTCGAGCGGGTAATAGTGCGAAGCTACCATCCGTGGGATTATGCCTGAACGCCTCTAAGGCCTAATCCTTTCTAGTCAAAGGTGGCAACGATATCTCTTGGAGTTCCGAGAGTCGAAAGGCTCAAAACAATGTGACTTTACTAGGCGATCGTAGTTTCTGCTACGGTCGTCGCACGAGCCCTATTTCGGCGGTGGGATTGATCCTTGCTATGTCCGACACGATCTTCTAATAGACGAATGTGGGTAACACAATTATTTCGATGTTGGAGCTCGGAATTTCGAGAAATGAAATACCAATTCTTAAAACACAAGTATTGGAGAGTTTTGAGTAAAATTTATGCATCTCTATAAATCATACTGTCTTCTACCCGGTAGTTATGGATAGTGAATACATCAAATTTTACTAATTGCTTGGGTATCATTTGTGATGTATATTTTTTTTGTCATTTGATTGATAGTATCCAATTTGGGGGTAATGGACATGGAGACTATATAGTAATGGATAACCTTCATAAATAACATGCTGTCACAATTTTTGGAACTGAAGCCCAATATGTCGTAGCTTCTAACTATAAAAAAGTAACTTATTGACTTCTTTTTCCTTCATAATATATTTTTAAAAATAAACTACGCGAATAACGATTATACAGTTTTCGAGCGATTTTTTTTGTATTTAATGGAAATAGTAAACTTTTCTTATAATCTTTTCGTGTTTCGCAGGGGTTTCAGGCGATAGCGTGCGTGCCTGGGTAAACATTTATTTACGGTAGATATGAAAATTGACGCATATAATTTTGAAGTTTTCTTTATCGTCGCCTTATCATCGGTGATTAAACAAGTTTCTGGGTGACGACTCAATATTTCGACTTCAATAGTATTGAGGTTGAGATGTCAAACTTGACGCGTGTAAATTTAATTACTAGTATTCTCGAAAGTAGAATAATGATTTTTATTGCCAAAGAAATCAAGAGAAAAGTATGAATATGCAATATACGGTTTATGGATCATCGCAAACACTAGTTTTCTCAGAAAATGTTGTAATGGCATACTTCCTAGACCTTTGTTTGGAGATGAAATCTTCAGCACTAACAATTAAACACAATGTAGAGATATCTACGTTTTCAAAACTTCTTCTTTATTGAAAGGACATGCTGAAGGTTATAAGGCAAAGAAAAACACTTAAAAAGCACACAAGAAGACTAAATAATGCACAATTTCACTTAAATATACTTAAAAACGAAAGTTAGCTCGCAATTAGACCATTTTTCATTCTATTTTAGTCAAATACAGACCAAAACGTGAAAGAACGCTGAAACTATAGGAAAACACACAATTCGACGAAATTTCATCTAAAAACTCACAATTTCGCGTAAAAACAGCCTGAAACAGTCAACGGTGATCAAAATAAGTCAAAAACCCTCAAACTCATTTAAAAAGCACACAAGAAGACTAAATAATGTACAAGTTCACTCGCATATACTTAAAAACAATAATAAGCTTGCAATTGGACCATTTTCCATTCTACTTCAGTGAAATACAGTCAAAAGAACGCAGAAACAGTCTAAAACGATGGGAAAACTTACAATTCGACCTTATTTTATCCAAATACTCTCGATTTCACGTAATTACAGCCCAAAACGGCCAACGGTGATTGAAATAAGTCAAAAACCCTGAAATCCACTTAAAAAGCACACAGGAAGACTAAATAATGCACAAATTCACTCGAATACACTTGAAAACGAAAGTTAGCTTGCCATAGGCCCATTTTCCATTCTATTTCAATCAAATACAGAAAAAAACGCAGAAGAACGCTGAAAACCGTCTAAAACGATGGGAAAACACACAATTCGACGATATTCCATCAAATAACTCTCAATTTCACGTAAAAACAGCCCGAAACGGTCAACGGTTATCGAAATAAGTCTAAAACCCTCAAATCTACTTAAAAAGCACACAAGAAGCCTAAATAATGCACAAATTCACTCTAAGACACTTTAAAACGAAAGTTAGCTTGCAGTTGGACCATTTTCCATTCTATTTCAGTGAAATACAGACAAAAACGCAAAAGAACGCAGAAACAATCTAAAACGATAGGAAAACTTACAATTCGACCTTATTTTATCCAAATACTCTCGATTTCACGTAATTACAGCCCAAAACGGCCAACGGTGATTGAAATAAGTCAAAAACCCTGAAATTCACTTAAAAAGCACACAGGAAGACTAAATAATGCACAAATTCACTCGAATACACTTGAAAACGAAAGTTAGCTTGCCATAGAACCATTTTCCATTCTATTTTAATCAAATACAGAAAAAAACGCAGAAGAACGCTGAAAACCGTCTAAAACGATGGGAAAACACACAATTCGACGATATTCCATCAAATAACTCTCAATTTACGTAAAAACAGCCCGAAACGGTCAACGGTTATCGAAATAAGTCAAAAACCCTCAAATCTACTTAAAAAGCACACAAGAAGCCTAAATAATGCAAAAATTTACTCTAAGACACTTGAAAACGAAAGTTAGCTTGCAGTTGGACCATTTTCCATTCTATTCCAATCAAATACAGACAAAAACGCAAAAGAACGTTGAAAACAGTCCAAAACAATAGAAAAACAAACAATTTGACAAAGGAACAAGAAAATGTTATCCAGGAAGCTCTACATTAAGGAAATTTTAATGATTTAAGTAATTTACAAGGTTTTAATTAGTATTCAGATAACACATCTATTTATATTTTATATAGCTTTAATATTTCATATTCCTGGGTCCTGTAGAACTAACTCTATACGATATAGAAGACCTATAATCTACGTTTCAATTAGCATAACGTTAAATATCCTCAATTCCTTTCATTTTTAATAATTCAAAACAATCCTGTGCCACAAATCTCTAAATAAACAAATAGATCTCATACACAATTAACCCGTAATAATAATATTCCGTAATATTTAATACATTGGAATACTGGAAATTCAACAGTTCAATCAACAAAACGAATGGTATTGTCTATAGGCCGCCGTTCTCCACGTTTCGTTAATTTATGTATTCACACAACATTTGGTAGTTGATGTGGTAAAACGAATCTCAAACAAAACCCACATATATATATATTTTATATTGTATTACAAATGATAATTTAGGTGGGTTATAATTTGCCGCTCATTTGCTGTTGTTTTCATATTATTTACAAATCATCATTAATATTAAAGGGGAATCTCATTAAAACAAAAAAAAAGTTACACATTTTATATACGAATGACGAGCTCTAACAATATTTTAATTCTACATTTGGGAAATTTCAAATCTCACCGAAAATTTATCACGAAATAGGTTAGGTTGGGCATGCGGTTAGTGGGTCTATAAGTCCCTCCACTGCGACTCGCAAGTGTCTATTGTGGCTCACACGTATTCAGATTTCACCAAACAAATTCAGCTCTCCAATAAAGCCAATTAGTTTATTTGGTGAATGATATTTCAGGTCCGAGGGCGAGAGAGATCCTGCCAAACATCAGATATCTGATTCGAGCCGCGGCGCGGCAGGCACAAATTATATGCTCTGCTGTTTCATCATCTTCCATACAAAGACGGCAAGTGGGATCTTCCGATAGTCCAAGTTTTAGCATATGATGACTCAGATGACTCAGACCTGTTAAAAAGGCCTGTTAGACAACGTAGGTCATAGTCTAACATTTCTTCGAAGGATGTATGTATGTATGTGTGATTTTTGGGGTGACATTCACTGAGACCTAAAAGATCTATTGTGTCCCCTTACTTCTACTCAGTTTCTGAGGAGAGACTCAGAAACTAGTAGTTCCTTTAGTCCTATTTCCCGGAGATATTTTAGGATGTCTGTAGGCTTCAACTTAGGCAAATGTTCCTCTTCTATCCAGTAATCTCCCAGGTGCTGTGCTCTAGGATTCTGGAGACAGCGGATGTATAAAAGCCTTTGAATGAACCAATCCTGGTAAGTTATGCCAGAAGTCTAAAGCTCTTCTTGCTGTCCAGGTATTTAGTGTTTGTTTGGCAAAACTTATTGCGATTCCAATTTTAGATTCTGGTCCGATAGAAACACGTGCGGTACCCTCCCTTGCAGAAGAGTCTGCCTTCTCGTTTCCTTCCATGCCAAAGTGGCCAGGGATCCAGACTAGCAATACTTTATTGAGTTCTCATATTGAGAAGAGTCTTTTTTGGCAGTCTTAAACCAATTTCTACGTTACACGGTGAGAGCTAAGTGCTTTCAAAGCCGCTTGGCAGTCCGAGAAAGTTTTTATTGTTCTATGTATAAGATTGGCTTGCTCCAATCTCTCTACACATGAAACAATAGCGTAAATTTTCGCTTGAAATACGGTTGCATAGGATCCTAGAGAGGTTGAAATTTCTGTTCTAGGTCTGCGCCCGTATACACCTGCACCAGAGTCTGAGGGTGTTTTTGAGCCTTCTGTATACCAAAAGCTGTCTGCTCTTAATAGTTCATACTTACGGAGGACCCATTCATCTCTATTTGGAATTAGGACGGTATGAGGCAGTTTACTGTTGAAGGCATTATGTCAGAGATAATTCCTAGAATACTGTGACTTTCAGTGTCCACTAGTATTCTGCTCCGTTCTGTATAAGCCTAATTTGTGTATTTAGAAATATGAGCAATTCTGTATGTTGTCCATCTAGCCCCTCTTTCCAAAAATAAATGGAGAGGAGGACGAACTACCAAAGTACTTGGTTCACTATTGGTCTAAGTGTTAATAGTGCTGTATTTTTCTCTTTTATGTACCAATTATAGTGTAATGGATCGTCATAAAATGATATTATTTTGGTTTTATTTGCAATTAAAAAAGGACTTAAGGAACTTTTTTAATAAATGTCGAACTTAAATTACTTTTTAGTTTGCCCAACATTTTTTTATAATTAACTAATTATGACGGACATTTCGCTTTTATCTAAAATTTAAACGGTCTGTGACGGCCGGAAATAGAATCTATCAACTGACTGCGATACCGAAATATTCAAGACCTATCGGGATTTCCTCTCGTCCTATCTGATATTTATCTCCTGAAAGAACAAAGCATACGACGACCAGGTCACTGTTGAACTTCATCTGTCGGGTAACCCTTAAATATTTATGCTGAAAACAAAAAAAAATCACTCCTGGACTCGGAAAGGGTGAAATGAAAATGGATATTTCCGAACGTCTAAATCAACTGTCCTGTTTCGTTCCGGTGGAATTTATTTTTAGAAAGTTGCCGTTGTTACCAAGAAAATTTCGTGAGTCGACAGCTCGAGCTTTTGATTAAATTGATGCATTTTAAAATTCTTACAAAAATCGATTCTTTTATGAATAAACATTTCGAAGCAGGCTTTTACATCGCCAATACAGTTGCGTGTAAAATGTAGGTACTTTAATTAGAAAATTCCCAGACACATTTTTTAGATAAATGTATATTTTCATCAAAACAGGATATAAAAGTGAGTATGATTTCCAGAAGAAAATTTCCCATAGGAATCACATTTTCGGAACAATTGGGGTAAAAGCAATAGTACATGACGTTTGACGTTTGACGTTTGACACGTTTGACAGGTATTAGTGATTTTAAATTGTTGAGAAAATCGATAAAGAATGGCGGTAAATGGGAAAATCAATAACAGAGGCTACATCGAAAACACAGGATAGTGATAAAGAATGTAAAATAGTAATGGAAGATAGAAAGAAAGCGTAACTATACTTTGGCAAGTTTATCTGAAGCCGTGAGAGAAATGTAGTCGAAAACATCCGATATTGCCACGTTTAACTATAAAAAAGCTAAAGTACTAAGTATGTAGTGATAATAATTAGAAAAGGGACTTTTTATTATTATCAATATCAACAATATGATTGACGTTAATTCTTTAATTTGCTTGTTTCCTTGGATTTTTTCTATTGACATTATTTTTCCAATTTATGAATATTCAAAGATAATCACTTTTCCAAATTTGGTTATGGGCTTCTTCAAGCTCTGGCAGCGTTGTACGAAAACCATAATTATCACACCCTCCGAATTACATAATTGGTGATTTCTATCGAAAGCTGACTTCTTATTGACAAGCGCGTGCGTGTGTTCTTCCCTCTCACTTCTTCAATTGACTGATATTGATTCATCCAGTGGCGTTGGTATTGTCAGTGACCTTTGTATTTGCAATTTTACTTGGTAAAATAGATACCGTAGGCCATTTGTACGTTTATGACAGATATGCGCCATGTTTCCTCTCCTCTTGCCGATGCCCCATAGCTTCAGATAAACTTGCCAAACTATACATATGTTACGGATGAAAATAGGAAGAACGTAAATAGATACACAAAACGGGTACTGTTATTCACTTCAAAGATCTGGGAATAAGAGTGACAGATCAAAGCGATAAAGATGTGGAGATAGCTAGAAAATAATTATGGAAGGCAGCAAAATCTTGAAAGCCCAAGAAAGTATGATATATAGTGTAACTAATGTCAATGTGATGACCTTGAATTGTATTACATATTTTATGCAGGTTAATTTTAATCCACTATATTAATTTGAATTACATTTGAAAAGCACTATTTCACAATATTCGAATTTATAATAGATATTTACGTAATTAGTTATGAAAAGAGCGATATTGTTCAACAAGCGTAATATTTGCCAAAACGAGCGCTAGCGAGTTCTGCAAATTACGCGTGTTGAACAATATCGCTCTCTTCATAACGTGTTTACGTAGAACGTTTTATCTAATTCCGCGCTTTCATAATATTCAATAAAATCTTCAATTACAATGATAATATTGAAGTGGAATCAAATGGTGTTAGAAGTATTGTTACTCTGATATATTCACCCAGAGAATTGACTTACTTTAAATAACTGTGTCCTGAATAATGTTTTCAATGTTTATAAATCTCAGAATACTATTGAATTAAAATAATGGGTTAATTGTACAGTTTGAATAATGAAATAATTGTCAGTTTTGACAGTACCTACCTAATTAATGAATTAATCTTTGAAACTCATGTGGTATCTCTATGTTGAAACATAAACAGTTACGTAAAGTTTTTACATAACTACTTTTCATAACTGATATATGAAGGTTATGAAAAATGTGACGTTTCCTAACGTCAAGGAGTGACGTAAAGTGTCACATTTGATAGCGGAATTAGATAAAAAAATTTTGTGCACGTCATTGGGCGGCTTTTTTCCTCAAAGGGATTGAAAATACGGGTCATCACATTAACAATAGTTACACTATACCATGCATTGCAAGTAAAATTTAAGCACAGCGGCTTCCATGGTTAGGCCATGTGGGTAGATGTTGTGTGAAGGAGAGATGCTTCTTGGAGATGAAGGATTTGTGAAAAGGGGACGACCTGGAACGAAAGTGATGGATGGAAAAGGATTGCAAGAGATCGAAAAAAATGGAGAAATATAACAAAAAAAAGAAGAAGCTATGGATCTGTGATGACTTACATGCTTTTCTATATACAGTCCGTTCGCTGTATCTTTTCCCATGTATGAAATTATTCACATACTACTTTTTGTAGTACGTCTCTCTCCTACTCACAAAATCTTAACCCCCGAAATGAAACCGTTTGTTCCATTACAACATAATATAACAAACAGAGATAGCCATATGATGAATGTCGGCGATAGGTTTAACGCGAATTTGTACGCATTTGTACGTTGACATACCGAAGACTTTGTGTACATTCTTATTTTACATTTTCATTCGTTTTTTTTCCCTTGCATATAAATTTATTTCAAAAACAGTTGTTATAACGACTAACTTATACCTGAGTGTTCGAATATTTGTGGTAAGTAAAGATTATTCATCTACTTTTTATTTATTTACTTTGCAATGAAAACTAACCTTAAATTGACATTTCATAATGATTCTGGATAGAGTTCCATCAAACTGAATTATATGAAACATATTTTGCTTCCACCAATGTAGAAAATATTGACCTAATTTTCTGAAAGACCAGAATTATTTATGAATGATTTTTATTTTTAGAATATGCCTGGAAAAACGTTAAATTCGCAAGCACAGGAGCTGGTTCTAAATGTGTTGGAGTATTTTGAGTTGGAAAAAATAAATGGAGGACCTTTGTAACCACTTTCATGTGTTCAAGAGGTAACATAAATATTTAAGTGCATGCTTGTTTAGCAATATACTTATCATCAATCAATTTTTTTCATGTTAGAGGGTAGCTGCTGCCTTGAAAATATCTCGGCGTACAGTATATGCTATAAAAAAAAGGAAAGAAAACAATCAAATGCTTTCAAGCCCAGGCAGAAGCAGAACTTGTTCTAAATCCAAAACAACTGATCTACCTGAGGGAGCTAAGATGGCAGTACGGGACACATTATATGATATGTACCAACAGAGTAAGTATTTATTTATTATTTGATTAAAATCTTTTGTTAAAATGTAGCTGAAGGTATTTTGTAATGAGTATTCAAATCAGGGTAGATTCAAGAAAAATTTAGGAAGGTATTTATTTAGATTTTAGTAGTTTTGTGACTACATTACAATTTAAGTCAACTATTAAATTTATCTTATTTTTGAACAGTCAAGGTTTAAACAATGATGGAATGAACAATCATAATATCATTAAAAACATGGTATTTGTTCTAATTGAATCTCTACTATAATTTTTGTATTTGTTTTAGAGAAGCATGTTACTTTGACTACCTTAAATTGTGAATTAAGGGAAAGAGAAATTCTATCTATTGGCAAAACATCTCTCAGCATTTTGTTAAAAACATTGGGATTCAAATATAACAAAGATGACAATCGAAGAGCTTTAATGGAGCGGACCAGTATTGCAGCCTTGAGAGCCAATTTTCTACGTGAATATATGGAAAACCTTCCAAGTACTCACCCAAGAGAGCTTGTATTTTTGGGTGAAACATGGATCTATTCGAAAGGAAATAAAACATATTCTTGGCAAGACAACAGCTCTAAAAGTGTTCGTAAACCAGATGGTTATGATGGTAAACGTTTTATAATTGTTCATGCTGGTTCTACCAAAGGATTTGTCTCTGAAGCCAGTTTATTATTTTGCTCAAAATCTAAAGTAGCTGATTACCATGGAGAAATGAACAATGAAATCTTTATTAAATGGATAAGTACTCAATTAATTCCCAACTTAGAAGAGCCATCTCTTATTGTTATGGATAACGCTCCATACCATAGTGTTCTTTTAGAAAAGCAACCTTCTACCAATTCGACAAAAAATGAGATTGTTACATGGTTGACAACAAACAACATTAAGTTTGATACAAAACTTACAAAACCTGAATTGCTACAAATTGCAAAAATGAATAGAAAAGGAAACGTGTATAAAATTGATGAGTTACTACGAGAACATGGTCATGAAGTGCTGAGACTACCGCCATATCATTGTGAATTCAACGCTATTGAATTAATTTGGGCAAATTGCAAGTCATATTACAATAAATATATTGGAAAAGATGGTTATTCAGATATGTGGAAAGAGGCACTGGAACAATGCGATCAACAAATGTGGGAAAAATGTGTTAGGCATACTCATGAAATTATAGGAAAGTGGTATGCCCGAGAGCAAAATATAGTTGATATTGGCATTCAACCAATTACCATTGACATAAATACTGGTGATAGCTCCGATTGTGAATATGAGGACGATTAAATAAAATTTATTGTATATATTTATGAGTCTTAAATATACATATTTAAAATATTTATTATTTATTTTCACAACCCAAAAGATTTTTATTTTTCATTGTTGAACCGTATGGGTGGGACGGCCCAATAATAATGGTTGCCAGCCACAACCCTAAAGGGGCAATTTTGATTTGCAAAGTTTTTACTGAGGTAGTTGTTATTAGTAACTCTTATGCAAGGAAATTTGCGGAATAACCTCATAAAACTTTGGAATACTAACAGTTTTTTCAAACTAAAAGTTTAGGTAACATATTGCTAAATGGCTGTAAAATATTTACAAATATCTATTACACCACCTTCAATAATAAATAACGTACACCGTCATTTTAGCCACATCCTAATTGAACCATCAATCTACGACCTGCGTGCCATTTAATGTATTGATGTATTGCGTTTGTATATGAATGATGACGCATGGGAAAAGATTCACCGAACCAACTGTATAGTTTATTTACGTTAAAAGGACGATGACGTTGCAAAACAAAATATTGTGATGTTGCCAAGCTCTAGTTTTTTTCTTTACTCATCGAAAAATCAATCTGATGTTAGATTAACAGTTCTTAATAATAATGAATACAAATAGCGGATACTATTACTCCTACATAAGTAAGCGGGAGAAGCGGGCCCTCATTCCAGCATTCTGGTTCGAAATAGCTTAACAAAGATGTTTTACCATCTCTTGACATTTACTGTACAGCTACTTCGGCATTTTATTAATTACAGACTGCAGATTTGCCTAAATAATTAGATAGGAAAATAACTGTTTTTTTAATCTTTAATAAACAATGAATTCAAAAGCACCAAAAAAACTTGTGAATATTAGACGATGATCGACTGTCGATAAACGTCAAAACAAACTGGGGAATTTTACCAGTTGATCTGAGAACGTCTTGAAGTTTCGCCAACCCGTTAGTTGTAAATTGCCCTTACTGTTGAGGATAAATTTTATTTACGGTTGGTATATTAATATTTATTCTGATAAGTAGGAAAGTAACTGAAAATCACATCATTGTCTTTTATCGTAAAAATCCTATACCTAGAACCTAGATTATAAATACAGGTAGGTTCTAAATTCATGCGAAAAAGCTCAGGAGATTCATTTCTATGATAAAATTTCCTCAGTCCATTCCTTTCACCTCAAAAAGGTGGTGGACATATTTTTTTTTTATTTGTTATACATATATTAACGTTTTCGAAATAATGAGATGGAAAGAAAAGTATAATTAGTCAAATCCTTTTGTACCTGCGAAGCAAAATACATTAACAAAGCCATTTTCATCAACAACAAAATCAAAATTGCAAGCGTTTGCATATAATATTCTTTTAACTGGGTATTTGCTTCGGATTAATCTAGCTTCGTCGACGTCAGTGCACAAGGATTTGAAAGATTAAAATAATCCTTCTCGGCGACTACGTCAAAAAATGCTCTACTTATATTCATCCGGCAGAGTTAAGTCCTTTTTTTTTCGTTGGTTCAGAGGTTTTTATGTACAATGTTGAATAAATTGTTAGTGACTCGAAAAAAAATAAGAAGCAGGATACAAAGTATGTTAAAAAGATGACTGATTCAATAAAATAAATATCTAGTTGGCTATAGTATTATTCAATTTGTTCCTATAATTATTTATTCTTCAAAATCTCATTTGAATATTGATAAGTATTTTTTTTAAATATGTAGAAATATTGAACGAGTCCTGGCGAAATTTTTGGCACAACAGCAAAACAGCACTTTACGATATACAACCATTAATCGGCTGTCTTTCCCTGGATTTCTTAACCAGGAGAGAAGATGCTGTCATTAGACGATTGCGGATCAAGCATAAAAGATACACACATGGTTACTTGATGTCCAGGAATACACCATTACATACAGTGCTATTCAAAAGTCCCCTCCCCCCTACACTTACATTAATAAAATTTGGAGGGTAAGAAAAAACTGTTGTAAACTTTTCTACGAATGGTATCAGGTGACGTAATAGTAATAGATGACGTCACAGTGCCACTCTGGCCCATAATTTTAAATAGGACCTTATGGCAAGTGATATCTCGTTTGAAAGGTATTGACATTGGCTACATAGCCATATTAATTTTGTTTAGGTTCAAACTAATTTTGACGGATAAATTAAATAAATACCAAAATTATTGAAATTATTTTTTTAAAGTTACTTAATCAAATGTCAACAATGAATTCCTATAGCAAGTGTTCGAAATGTGCTCCGTCTACTTCCTGACAGTAATACATCCTATTAGGAAACTCTTGTCGTACTCGTTCGAGTGTGTCAGCTGAAATTGCATTGCATTCTTCAATAATTCTTTGTTTCAAAACGCCAATGCTATCTGGTGCCGTAGTATGAACCTTGGATTTCAAGTACCCCCATAGGAAAAAATTCTAATAATGTCAGATCTGGTGACCGAGGTGGCCAACAATTTTTTTTTGTGTAATGTGGGTTTTGACTAATTTTATTTGTCATACATTCACAGAATTCGAGTCTTCTGTCCAGGTTGTCATCCGAAAGGTGGTGCACCATTTTTAACTTGTATGGATGAAATTTATTTTTAGCCAACACTCTCTGTACTGTACTTTTACTTACTTCACAGATAGACGCAACTTTAGTTGAATAGGAAGTAGGGTTTACTACCATTTCAGCAACTATTGTAATTTTTTCATCATCGGCAAATGTTGGTCGACCAGATCGTTTGGCATCTTGAACACTATCTTTTGCTTCAAACTTGTGAAGAAGCTCCCTCAAATAAGTTCTCGAGATAGGGCGATCTGGGTATCTCTCTTTAAATAAACGTTCCGCTTCATGGAGATTCTTTCTAGATTCACCAATTATTAAGATAGCTGCTACTTTGTCGGCTAGAGTACGTAACATTTTGCCTATGTAAACTCTTAAACAATAATAAAATTAAATATTTAAGCTATTTAGAAAAACTTTGCAAAGCAACAAATACTATTAAATTAAAAACGTCAATTTTTTCGACAACTAACCAGAGGCGGACTGAAAAATCTTCAATATTCAAATGTGAAATAAGAATTTTGGTATTTATTAAATTTATCCGTCAAAATTAGTTTAAACCCAAACAAAATTGATATGGCTATGTAGCCAATGTCAATGCCTTTCAAACGAGATATCACTTGCCATAAGGTCCTATTTAAAATTATTGGTCAGAGTGGCACTGTGACGTCATCTATTACTATTACGTCACCTGTTACCATTCGTAGAGAAGTTTACAACACTTCATTTTCACCCTCCAATTTCTATTGATGTTAGTGTAGCCGTTCAAAAGATACGAGGGAGGAGGGGAACTTTTAAACTGCACCGCTGAAATCCCAAAGACATTCAAATTCCTCAAAACAACTAACCTTTACCACAATATATAAACTAGATTGATATTTTACATATTTTATGTTTTAGGATAGTGTATTTGTGTATGTCTTTTGTATAGTGCCAATGGCCATAATTGTCGAGGCACTTAAATTCTAATAAAAAATATATAAAAATTGCTTAAATAAAAAAACCATCACTTATTTTTCTACTTGATAAATTTCCATCTGATCACCAAGTTCGCACTTACGTGTAATCTAAAGGGTTACAAAGAAAGAAATTCCATAAATTCCGTTTTATCGCATCTTTTGATAGTAATCGGGATTTAGTAAGCAGTAAAATTTCATATAGAAATAGAAAAGCAATATAGGATGACGACATAAAATTTTTCATTACACTAAAAGTATTGGAAAGAAGAAAAACGACGGCACATTATAATAGAGACGTGAATAAAAAATACGCAGTCAACGAGATAAGCGAACAATTTAGATAATAACATCTTTTTTCTTCTACTTTTCGTTTAGTTTAGTTGCTAGGTGTGCTTCAATTTATTCAGCGCTTTGAAGTTGAAAGAGAGGATTTTTTTAAATATACAGGGTCATGAATCAAGAGGAACTTCACATACTTCTACCATATTTAGAAATAGGCTAGTTTCATGGGTATGTTTCATGACATGAAGTGAATTCTTTTTCCATGATAACGATATTTATCTCAAAAAGTTATAAATATTTATGAAATTTAGTTTTAAATTTTTTTTCAGATTTAAATGAACCGCTTTAATTAAAAAAGAAGAAGAATAAGCGATCCGGAACTAAATCGAGTTTCGAATTATTCTTCGGAATTCTAGGGTAACGCAATTTATGCGTGTGTGTTATATCACATGTTTTTCAAACAACTCAACCTACATAGAGAACATTTAATTTTTATTAAATCGGTAATACTAGAGATTTAAATATATTCTGGCATTATTTATTATTTTTTTTCTTATTTTTTTGGGAATCAAACCACAATAATGTTTTTTATTTTTTTATTTCGACGTCTCGGTAGCGTTCCAGCTACCTTTGTCAAGATTAACTGATAATAAAATGATTTTTGGTCCCTATCTGACACAACGAAAAAAATATGACATATAGACAATCAATAATATTTTGAAGTTTAAGACTACAAAACTTTGTTGTCCAATTTTATCAAGGTCCATTCATAGTAGATCACATCTCTGGTAAAATGTGGAATAAAATATTTTATTTTATGACATTCCAAAGATATGATAGTCTACTAGATATGGAATCCAGTGATGTGCACGTTCCAGGAACGGTTTTTATTGGGATAGCGCTTTTTTTCGCTTATTTTGGAAATGTTGTTAATAAAACGCGTTTGTTGTTACTTTTTTGTGTATGATTATTTTTGTTTTCAAAATATGTATGACTCAATTTGGTGATTTTGTGTATTGAAGTGTGTATAAAAAATATGTCAAAGATAGGGAGTTCTTTAAGTCAGTTATTTGTAAACATGCTTGGGAAGAGGGGCATAAAATTCAATGGGATTCGACAAAAATAATATTGAAAGAGCCCAATAATAAAAGACGAAAAAGCAAAGAAAGTGCTTTGATACAACTAAATGCAGATAAATGTGTGGCTAGTATTTCAGCCGAATGTAGTCAAATTTGGTTACCAATGTTACGGAGAGAAATTTCCAATAATCAGTTATCAGGATAGCATCACAAGTTTTTATCCAGGTTTTCTTATGATTTATCATTGGAATAGTTGTTAATCGAAACACACTTCAATACACAAAATCACCAAACTGGGTCATACATATTTTGAAGAATATTGAAAGAGAGCATGAGAGCAAATCTATCACCAGCTTAACAATCCTTTGAAGACTTAAAATGTGATCTTCCCATTTCCCAAGTCTGCTAGACAGTTACTAATAGATTGTCTTATCACCAATCAAATTGCGAATTCAACTGAATCAAAATTGTTTTATTTTTGAAAATTTCAGCAAAAATAATAAGGAAATCGTAACAGTTAAATTTGTATCTTCCACCTCTGGCAGTTCTACTGACATCGTGGTTTTGAAAATTGGTAAATGAAACGACACCGAGTTCCTGATATTGGCAACTGGTTCATTAAGCTTAATATCCTTTACTAATCCCGACGCATCCAGTGAATGATGTATTAATTGGTAAACGAAACCATTAATTATCGAGGATTTCCCGTGAAAGCCTCTCCAGCTTTCTGGATACATCGACTGGATAAATATAAATTCTAGGTGGTTGAAATCGATTGTTAAAATTTCTACAGATTCTTCAAAGATGAAAAATTATATAAAAGATGTGAAAATACGAATAAATGAACCCTTTTTAAAAAAAATTATCGTACGTCCATTATTGAAGAAGTTATTTACAAATGAATGCGACCCTTTTAGAAAAATCATCGCTCGCCTATGATTAGAGGAAGTTTTCGATTTAAAATTATATAAAAAAAAAGGTAGAACGTGTCGCGGGACACACGGTAGGAACTTTAGTACCTTTTAAGTAAAAATTATGTAGTACATCTGATATTATAGATAAACAATTTGCATATTCTTCGGTGGTCGAGTAGTAAGCAAACCAGACTCTCACGCAGTAGACCCGGGTTCGATTCTTCGATTCCCCGCGAAGAAGTTTTTTTTTGTTGTTAATTTTATTTTTAAATAATTATTCTGCTTGATATTAATAACGACAACAGGTAGACGTTTGAAATATTCAGCAGAATATTCATTATTATAGATAATGGTACGGTGCCCTTCATGAGTGAGTCCGACTGGCAACATCTACTTATAACAACATCGTATATTTAAAAAGGAAATAACTGTACGTTTACCACAAAAAAATTAGTGGAAACATAAAATTGAATTGTTAAATTTTTAATTTGAAGTTATATTACAGTTTATAGAAATGTTTATTTTCTAGATTTTTTCTTAAGTGGGTCGTAGAAAAAATATGTTGTCCATATCCACACTAGTTGCACAAACTACTATTTCTATCAAAATATGCCCTTTTACATTTAAAAACAACCTGCCAAATGTCAAGTTATCGAATTAAAAGTTTTCAAAATTTCAACACCCTGTATTTCGAAAAGTAAATGTGCTAGACCCCTAAATCCTCATATCATTTTGTCCAATTTTACGAGAGGAATCTACATGCAAACGTTGTAATTACCCTGAACGTTCGAGATACTTATACCATTTTTGCGCGATCGTATTGAAATAAATTCCGAATAAAATAATTTAAATTTCTTCGAAATGAACGAAATATCAAAAGTGACATTTATACTTTTCGATCAGTTTAAAATATATTTTGCATTTTGGTGAAATTGTTTTCATGCTATTTATCACTTTTCGACGTCCTGACAACCGATGCTGTAAATAAACAAAAAAGATCAATCGCGCAAAAAAAATTATGGAAATAATAGTAAAAATGTATCCGAACAAATTCAAGTAGATCACCAGCACTGCGAATACCAGCTTTGCATGGAATTTTAATGTAGCATCGGTGGTTCAGTGGTAGAATGCTCGCTCTCCACGCGGGTGGCCCGGATTCGATTCCCGGCCGAAGCATATGAATCGCTGCTTCGTAAACGAGAGAGAGAGACTCAGGAGTGAGCACACGCACGCAAGCAAGGCACATAACGAAGCAACGTAACATAACGTAACGTAACGGTCAGATCTTTTGCGTCGCGAACCTCGGTCGCTCAAACATAACCTGACGTAAAGAACTGAAGTTCCAAAAAAATCATCGTACGTCCATTATTGAAGAAGTTATTTACAAATAAATGCGACCCTTTTAGAAAAATCATGTCTCGTCTATGATTAGAGGAAGTTTCCGATTTAAAATTATATAAAAATAAGAAAATAATTGAACCTCTTAAAAAGTTCATGGTACGCCTATGATGGAAGGATATTTTTTCAAATAAATCAACTCCTTATGAGGTGCAGGCAGCCAATGATGCAATTGAACCCAAGTTTGTGTTTAATAAACCCAAGAATACAAATATGTTTTCTTGACTTTCTAGTCATGTGTACTCAGCTATAAATATATATTCACTTTAATAAACCCTACAAAATACAAATAAAACAGAACACAGAGTCAGATGCTGTGAATGCAATACGCATATATACAGATGGCACGAAAATGAGAGAAGGCTCAGAATGTAGAGCTTACTCCAGAGCACTAAGCCCAAGGATTAAGTGAGGAATACCAGCGTGTTATCTGGTTGTTATCTCAATTGCCGCAAAAGAACTAACCAGAAAAGAAACCTCAAGAGGATGTACAATGGGTCACATGTGGCCTCCCTCCCAACTCTACAGAAGGTGTAATCTGAAACTATATATAAACTGGGACAAATCAGTTTTTCCCAATAACATGACCTCGATTTTGGGACAAACCAGCTAAAACCCGCTCGAAGCAAATCACTTGAACATTGAATGACCTAGGTAAGTAGATAAAGTTGTATTTTAATGCGAGTCGTCCAATACGCAACCGACAGAATAGATCACGCGTAGTTTTTGTTTACATGCGGTTTTTCTTGGTACCATACAGACTATAGAACCAAAGGTGTAAGAAGTTTTTCTACGTAGAATGGCAAGAAACATCAAGATTTGAGAATCAGTTTTTGCAATAGAGTAGCAGTTATAATACAGAGTAATAATTATTATACAGTTGGAAATATATTGTGAAATAACTAAATTAAAACAAGAACAAACTTTGTTAAATAATGGATAAATAGTATGGTACATTTCAAACTATGTTTTTCGACAAAAGCGACATTGTACCGACATCGCATGACATCGGTTAAAATTGTAGCTGTAAATAAAACCTTTTTATGACTCCATACTTCAAGATGGCCGGAGTTAATTAAAAAAAAGGTACGAACATAAAAAAAAGTAATAACCGCTAATGAAATGAGTAATTTCCGTGTTAGTTTCGAAAGACTACTAACTAAGGATAGTAAATTTTATAGTTATTTGATTTTTATGAAATATTATTTTTCCATTAAACACGCCACCATGATCCTTTGAATTAGATATCTCAAGTATTCTACTTTATTTAATGAAACTAAAAGGATCTACGAGTGATATTGAAACAATCTAAGGAGATGGGATCAAATCAAGGGATGCAGTATTACCAGGATCATCCTGGGAAGTTGGCGATGACCAGAGATACCCTACGATTTCTGACTGGCCACTGTCAACTAAGGAAAAACCTTCACACAATGGAGCTAGTGGATGCTGGGTACAGGAAGACAGAACTTTCAGTCATTTCCTATGCAAGTGCCCAAAATTTTCGTCAATGAGAGAGTGTGTGTTCAGAGAATCTTGGCCTACATCTGTCGGTATAAAAGAGTTCTAGTGACCTGTCCACCTGTCTGGCAAGTACAGGTTGGACGATGACCTACGACAGGGATGGCAAACCTATGGCACGTTTAAAATAAGATTCACTTAAAAAAAACTTTATAGTGGAAAATTATTAAAATGCTATCGATAGATTCAATTTCCATGAGATATTATTTGTTTTTAAATATTATTAAGGTAGATAATATTTGTAAAGGGTCGGTATATGAATTTAAAAGCTTTTCCAATGTACATATTTGAGTAAAAGCCTGAATAATAAATTTGGTTAAGTAAACATCTATTTCATCACGAATTTTTACCTTTCTTTATAAAGATAAATATCTCCGAGCCATATGAAATCGCGGTGCAGTGCAATGACGAAAGTATTTTCCTACAACTCGTTCATAATAACTTTATTACTTTCGGCAACACGGTCGTAGAAATAACTTAAATAACTACCAGTTCAGTAATGAGTTTTTTTTATTATACATATTCAAAATAGCTATTTATGATACAAGTGCGTGAAGTTATACTTTTGCGCACGAGTTGCGAAAATGCAAGGCACGAACGTAGCGAGTGCCTTTTTCGCAACGAGTGCGCAAAAGTACTTCACGCACAAGTGTCATACAAAACTTTATCTACGACATGAAGAAAAAATAAAAAATTTGCTCTGAAGGGGTTAAAGAACATAAAAATAAATTCTCTATGTATTCAAAATTTTAAATAGATCAGAAAATATTGCCGGTCCTGTCGCAAACTATGAATGCGACCTTTCTAGAAAGGTTCTTCCACAGGTAATGTTCGAGGCTGTTCTCGAATAGCGTTGAAGGCGGTGAATTCAAGAAAGTTCTAGAGATTCGAAGGACTATATATACGCGGATTTTCGAGTGAGTCGGGAGTTGTTCAGTATACAGTGAATCGGTAAACAGTTTCAGTATACAGTGAGTGAACAGAAAGTATATATATTATATAAGAATATAAATAGTGTTGAAGATAAATTAGGACAATTATTATACCGAGTGTAAATAAATTAGTAGACCTTAAGTAGTGTGTATAGGAATTAACTTTATTATAGTGTATAAGTGTTTCTTTAATAAATCAATAGTAATTAGCAATAGTGAGTATATAATTTCATCCCACGGTAAAAACAATTCAAATAAATAAGAAAAACATTACAATATGTTTCACTATGTCTGACGACACTTCTGTCAATGTTACTGACAGCACAAAAGTTTATACAACAAACGACTAAATTCAAGGCAACTCGATCATTACGTAGCTAAAAAAGAGTGTTAAAATGAAAACCCCGTTTAAAAGGCTCTGGTCATTTACGCACGCTTTTGGGTGTAATAATGAAAGTCCCATATAAAAATCATTGTTCGTTTACGCACGCTTTTTAACGTATGTGTAATGTATGATTTCACACATTTTTTTTGATTCGTAAATGACTAATTGCAAATATTTATTTCAAATACCAAAATTCAGTGCAGTCACATCTTAAGTCTTCCGCCTTTTCACTGTAAATTGGAATGGTGTGCCCCAATAAATTCCAAAAAGGGGAGTCAAGCACACCTTTTCGGCTTCTCCGTGTGCCCACGCCATTGACTGTAAGTACACGAAAAGAAATCTTTGTTTTCTTTGTAATAGCTGGCGTGCGTGATAAGTAGCAGTAAACATTTTTTATTAGCTCGTTGCTAATAAGGTGATTTAAACAATCTTCGTCACTGAGTGGAATAAGGAAGTTTTTAAACACTAAACAGAGTCGGTTGAAAATAAAGCAAAAAACTGCAAGTTGATAGAAAGGTGAGACACTTAAAGTAAACAAGAGACAAAAACGTCGAAATGTATAATTTGAATCAATGCCCAGACAGCATAGTACTTTAGATGGTATTTTCATTCATTTATTCATACGTTTGGGTTGTCTTCAACAGCCCAGGCACTAGAACTGAATCTTTGTACCATTTCCTACGTCCATTCCAGGAGCTTGCTATTGCCATTCTCATTTCACACATGTATATTGAAAAATAATTCTTAGCCTACTATAGAACCAAACAAAATTTCAATGTCAAAATATTTTATTACTAAACATATTCTCCTTTTAATTGGATACATTTATTACAGCGAATCTGCAACATCTCTAGACATTTCAAAAAAATGTTTCTTCTTTCTCTGCAAACCAGACCTCCACAGCTTTTATTACCTCCTCGTTGGAAGAAAATTTATGACCTTTTAAACTTTTTTTCAGTTGAGGAAAGAGATGATAGTCGGACGGAGCCAAATCTGGTGAATAAGGGGGGTGCTCTAGTAATTCAAATCCTAAATCACGAATTTTTTGCATGGCAACATGAGATTTGTGTGCAGGGGCGTTGTCCTGCAAAAACAAAACACCTTTGGATAGCTTTCCGCGTCTTTTCTCTTCAATTTTTTCTCGTAGAGTGGTCAGTAATGTCGAATAGTAATCTCCGGTTATTGTTCTACCCTTATCCAAAAAATCAATCATGATTACTCCATGGCAATCCCAAAAAACTGAAGCAAGAGCTTTTTTAATTTATTGCGTAACTCTGGTTTATTTTTTTGAAGTTCAACTTCACACTGACACTTCTGATGAGTTATTGTTCGTTGCTATGGTAACGCAATATTTGGTTATGCATGAAACTGGTCTGGGCTAACTAGATATTGTTACGCGAGCTGCTGCATTAATGTGCTCAATCAGTGCCCCCAGTGAAATTCCCATATGATACGACTATGGCTCCTCCGCCTTATTTTCGAGAATGATCTGGAATACGTAACATCTAGAAAAACCCAGCGCATCCACCAGAACTTCGAGTTCGAGAGGTTTCTAGAAATACATACGTGCGAGTATAAATAGGCGACGAGCACCGCAGCGGAGTTAGTTAGTCAGTTAGTGTTGATACTGAAAGAAAGCAATCGCGCCTCGATAAAGTGTTTATTAAGTGACTCTCATATAAATTATAGTTAGTGTGTGTTTAGTGTATTATATAAATTATTAAATAAGGACTGTATTGGAATATAAATCTGTAAATATAAATTAATTTGTAAATATAAATTAGAATAAACGTTACAATATCAATACATCCTCGTAGAATACAAATATCGACTCAAGCACCCAATCTTATTACAAATCCTAACCTATAATTCACAAAGTTTGTTATCGAGAAAAAAAAATAACATTTCCTTTCTACATAAACTACGTCTCTGTATAGGAAGTAAGTCTCACTTCTCTTGCCATGAGAAGTTTCGAAACTATGACCCCCTCTAACACCGGTAATTATGGCGGTAGATAGAATCTTAGTTTTGATAAAACTCGCATGATTTAGAGCATAAAGTTCTCTTAATGATATTTAATAAATGTCGGTGTGAGGAGAGTAGAATTACTGCCAAAAATTATGCGAAACTTGGTTTACTTGCAGGAAATTCGTCAACTGATAAGAAGTTTGAGATTTTAACACTAAACGCATCATTTCTTCTTGTTCTCAGTTTGTATCTCTACAAATTATCTTTTCGTAAACTTTCAAGGAACATTAAGATATTCCATTCTATAAAAAAAACTGTTAATTTTATCTACGTGAAAATTCGCGTTGATCTAAAAATCGTCCCGAATCATAATCTCTATCCGTTGACGAACAAATGTATTATGACAGGATTTTCTAAACTGGCACTTCCGACCTCGGTATGATATAAAGTAAATTAAATTGAAAGGGATTCCTTGTCATGTGTCATATCGCAAAAAGCCAGTAGCCATCAAATATTATTTCATTATATTTCAGCCGATCAATATTTTAACATCGATAATATTAGTCTGGAACAAGAAAGAAGGTTTTAAATTTCATTTTACTGAAAAAAAAAACACCCAAATTCAATCAGGAAAGAGATGATAGTCGGACGGAGCCAAATATGGTGAATAAGAGGAGTGTTCTAGTAATTCAAACCCTAAATCATGAATGTTTTGCATGGCAACATGAGATTTGTGTGCAGGGGCGTTGTCCTGCAAAAACAAAACTTTCCGCGTCTTTTCTCTTTAATTTTTACGTAGTGTGGTCAGCAATGTCGAATAGTAATCTCCGGTTATTGTTCTACCCTTATCCAAAAATCTCTGGTTTACTTTTTTGACGTCCAGCTTCACACTGACACTTCTAATGATCTAGGCTAACTAGATATCAATACATCCTCGTAGAAGTAAAGGTGAGTTCTTGAAAAGGTATTTTGTTGTCCCGTTGTTCAAGACATCCATAATAAGAAGAATAATAGGTACCCCTAGGGTTGGAAACTGTTGAAAAAGACAATAAGCCTGAAAATGGAGGAAAATCATACTTTATTTGCGAGTTACGTGCAATTGTGTAAATTAATTGATGAACTACTGGTGTATACAGCCAGGTTTTTGGAATTTCCGGTGTCTATACGGGAGATGGAAGACAGTTATTGGTTGGTTTGATACAGTTTGGGATTTCTAACAAGTTTTGATGCAAAACCTATATTTTTGCGCAAGAGGCATTATTAAAAAGGTAGCTGCCAATGCTATTTTTTGCTGCCTTCTTTGACGGCTCTAAAAAAAAGAAGTTTGTAGTATCGGAGGAGTTACGGTAAAAAGAGTTTTGGGGAGAGCCAAAATTAAGGATTTTAATTGATTCTGTGAATATCTGTTGCATTATCCTATCTGCATCTGTATAGTAGGGAGATTGAGTGTAGGCTCACAGCACTCAGGCCACATGTGACCCATTGTAAATCCTCCCGAGGAGTTGTCGTCCTAGATCATCGTCCATCCCGTCCTTCCCAGGAAGGTGAAAAGGTCGCTAGGGGACATCTCCTTTATATCGGCAGGTCTAGGCCATGACTCACTAAACAGACACTCTCTTATTGACGATAACTCCAGACACTCGCATAAGACATGCCTGACAATTTCATCTTCCTGTTCACACATCCTGCATAGAGGTGTTTCCACTTGCCTCATAGTATGGAGGTGTTTCCTCAGTTGACAGTGGCCAGTCAGAAATCCTACTGTTGAACGTAGATTTTTCCTGGTCATCGCCAAATATTTCTTCGGTGCCAGCTTCCCAGGGTCGCCCAGGGTGATCCTGGCAAGACTGGATCCTTTGATTCTTTCCCATCTTTTAAGGGATCGAGCATGGGTGTTGGCTAGTTCCGCAATTGTCGAAGTCGTTAGGCCGTAGGTGTCACTGGTTCCTAAAATTTTTAGTCCAGCCGCTTCCCTGGCTACAGAATCGGCAATGCGATTACCTTCACTCCTGTAGTGCCCTTTAGCTCTCCTCAGGATAATATTGTTATCTGCCGAGGCGTTAGCTAAATCTTGGTGGCACTCTAGTACTAGCAATGATATAACACGTTGTCTGCTCAAGGCTAATAGGGCTTGACTACTATCAGTGCAGATTGTTATGTTTTTGCCAGAAATTCCTTTTCTGTTAGTTCTTTTGTGGCAATTAAGATACCAGCCATTTTCGTTTTGCATTATCCTATCTTTTATGTCTATTTAACATTAATTTATGTCTTCAATTACAGCCAACAGGCTACAGCTATAAAATTTTTCGTTTGAAATTTCCAGTCTATTTAATTTCCCACTATCACTCGATGTACTTTACCATTAATTACCTACTGACATAACGTGTCAATATCGTTATATACGTAGTAGGTTGCTTTGTGTGTATCCCGTTTGTACATAGTAGGAGAACTATATACCGAATGTTAAAGGTAGACATGATACGACGTAGGCGTCAATGATAATACCGGTGCTTGTAAATGTCCTTTATTAAACTAGAGAGTCAAAGTGCATGGCTCTAAGAATATACTCTGTACTTGTTGTGGTTCTAGTCAGTAGAAAGGGCAGTTTACATGGTAATATGTATTTTTTGGGGGTAAAAGCTGCTTGTTTTTGTGCATTTTAGTGAAATAGTCGCTGTCTTTTTTCTTATTGAAGGCTCTAGACAATTTTTATTGGAATTTTGTTCGCGTAACATACACGAGCTAAGTGTAAAAATTATACAGGGTGTCCCGCGACGAGTTAAAACTATCTGTATATGGCAAAATACTTATAGTAAAATCATGAAAATTTCTACGTTTTGGTTTTCGGATGCGATCTTTTTAACTAAAATATTTTCAAAGATGGCAGATTTCCGGTTCTACCGGAAGTCGACTGTAACTTTGTTATTTTGAATAGAACACCCAGTATATTGATACATTTTTGAAATTTTCGTAAAATTTCAGTATATTTTTGTCTGAAAACGTTTTTCGACAAATGCGTATTTTTTGAGTTATTGATTTTTTTGTAAAAAATTTAACGGTTGCAGACTCTTGTGAATTATTTTTTTACGAGGGTAATACAGGGATACTTGAAAGTAACGAGATAGAAATTTGGAGGAAATTGATTCCCCCAGTCATACGAGGACTAACTTTTCAACTTTCCAATAAATAACTATCAAATTTCACTTTTTGCATAGTAAAGTTATCCGAACTAGTTATAACTCGTATAAAACAAACTTGAAGGAAAAATCGTCGTTAGATGAGAACTTCACGTCAACAACACTCTGTACCTACGATTCGGTATGAAAATACTCTTTACCCAAAGAAATAAACTCAATATTTCCAGTGAATCTCTGAATTTGATAGATGCATTTGTATTCAAACAAGTTTCGGCAAAGTAAAGTAAATTTCAACAGAAATGCACACTGAAGAAGTTTACCATTTGTTACGAAACTTTATAGACCAAAATGCACATCGGCTTGAAAAGCGTTCGAATTACCGAAGTTTAAAGGTGTTCAGTGTCGATGAGTTGGGTACTCGCTAAAGAGATTTATTTACTTAAATAAGAACGAACAGAAGCAAAAAATCGTGAAGATTGTTATGAACCACTTGTCAATTTAACATAAGGGGTGTTTTAATACCACAAAATGTAAAAAAACACGTCGAATTTTACTTGGAAGGGCAAATTTGCGCCTCATCAGTACAAGGTATATGTTCTCCGTCCAAGAGCTCTAAGAGCCTAATCCCAGACTGCAAGTTATGTTCTCCATTCTTATTGCAAACCAGAATGGTTGGTTGCTGTTTTTGAAAATATTTTTCAAAAGCTTTAATAGTATACAGGATGTCCCGTAAGTAAGTACCGTGAGTTAGAAAAACCTTTGGGGTTTTCCCAAGCTTTCAGAGTAGCCTGGCTCGTACCAGTATTACACACGGTACTGCTCGCCATTCTGTTAGCTAGAACTTGGCTTGACACTGTCTACAGATGTTTTTCAAAGAAAATATTGATTTTTTTTTTCAAAATTAGTTGTATAATTTTACAGGGTATCCCGTAAATAATTACCGTAAACTAGAAGCATTCTAGATGGTTAAGAAATATTCAAAATACCCAATTGCAACTTTTTCCCAGCCTTCTTAATTTGTGAGATACAGGCTGTTAAAAGGTGCAGAAGAAATACACATTTTATTTCATATCTTCCTGTGGGATGAAAGTACAAATTTAAAATTTGTTTTATGCTATTGTCTCTTCAAAACACATCGGCAGTATTAATTATGAAAAATTCTAATAAACCAGTGGTGTGGTACGAGGATTTCGTAAACTTTTATTGAATCATATTTTTGAAACACCCTGTATTGAGAGCTGAAGACTTTTGTCTGCAATTCTCTATTAAATTTCCCACATAAAAGTTACTCTTTGTTAAACTCCATTTTAGTTTTTTTACAACGCTGCCAGAGCTTGAAGAAGCCCATAACAAATTTGCTCATCTTTTAATATTCATGAATTGAAAAAATTATTTCAATAGAAAAAATCCAAGGAAACAAGCTCATTTAAGAATTAACGTTAAATCATATTGTTGATATTGTTAATAATAAAAAGTCCCTTTTCTAATTATCATGACTACATACTTAGCACTTTAGCTCTTTCATAGTTAAACGTGGCAATATCGAATGTTTTCGACTTCATTCCTTCCACGGCTTCAGATAAACTTGCCAAAGTATAAGAAGGTTAGAGAAAAGTTGCATTTACGGGACACCCTGTATACTAAATAGAACATTTTAAAGGACAATCTATATAAAACCATCGAGATTGTTGACAGTCTGGTTCTTTAGAGATTTATATATACTGTGCACGAACAACTCGTTCTTTTTGTAGATCGTATTACTTAAAGGCATTCCGCCATTTCCTTAACAACTCTCACGGGAAGATACACTGCATTTTATCCTCTTGTTCAGTAACAACGGCTTACATTAACGTATCACATTCTGTATACGCTCCTCCGATTCCCCTACACACTCATCTGTTCTACGACACGTACTTGAAAAGAGCGATATTCTGATACCTCGAAATGATGACGAACTTATATTATCTCTCAAGTTTTTACGTGTTTTCGGAAAAGTAGTGGATGTCAATACAAAGATGTACTGCCATTTTTCAACGGATACTTTTAGTGTAATGAAAAATTTTCTATACGTATTGAATTTCACTTTTTTTGGATACATGTTGTCTAAAAGCTGTAATATATCATTATCCTGCGATAAATTTATTTACAGTGTTTCCAAAGTAGGGAAGTGATACATCTTCATTTTCCAGTAACCTATACCTGTATTCAAAAGGGTGAATGAAACAAAAGAGGCCCTAAATTGGAACCTTGAGGTACCACCAGAGGTAACATGAAACTTTCCTGAAGTATTTCCATAAATGTCTAACTATAAATGGGAAGCAAATTACATGTAAACTCCCACAGCCATGGCCCCAAGGTCAACAGAACACAATCACCCTATAAAAAAATGATATCGATTGCGAAAAGTCTATTCGAGCCATGCAATTTACGCAAGTGCGACAAGGAAAATATGAAAAAAGAGAGAGAAGAATAATTGTGCGCAGTCAGCTGTTGCCAAATGTATTTATCTGTAACAGCTATTCCCAATTTTTGTTGGCAACAATGTTAAATACCAATAATTGTTAAATCGAAATCAGTGTCAGTATTAGTCAGTATTGGTCAGTCAGTATTAATTGCAGATTGTAATTTGTCCATTTATTTTCTTGAACTATATTATTTTATTCTTATCTATGTTGATCTCACTTATTTTTCAAAAGTTAATAATCTCGAATTTCTCCCAATAAATACGGCGTTATCCCGTATTAAAAGTTAAATGCAAAATAAGATAATCATTATTCCCTAGAAAGTACCAAACATTTCAAGCTGGCAACGCTGCTTTCATATAAGATTGGTAAATGGAACTGAACACACGCCCAGCGTTGACTACGAACAATTATTCTTCTCTCTCTTTCAAGTAGTTTTGCTCATATTTTTCTTGTCGTACTTGTGTAAATCTTATGGCTCGAATAGACTTTTCGCGATATGTATGTTTGGGAATAATGTGTATAGCTTTTGTTGAGCTCGCGTTCTATCGCCAACACCAATTATTATCTCTCACTTTCAGTTAAAGATAACTCTGATAATAAATGTATGCGTAATTTGCTGAATTTTTCATAAAATTTTCTACTCATTTCAATAATATTATTCATGTAATATACCGATAAGTTATTTTTTTATCTGAAAAATTTCTTTTCGTTACATAATCGATCTCTGTCATAATATCGAGATAAAGCCTAACACTCTTGGGATCCATTGTTCAGTTTCCATTTTCCCGGAAACATTAAAAAAAATCATTAACTCTCACAAACGAAACAATACAATACAATGCCTTTTGCTAAAAGCATTCTGAATTCTCCTAATAAAAGAATAATTCTATTCAAATATTTCAATTTTCGTTGAATCGAAATAAATGATTTATTTTTTTTAATAAAATAAAATAATTTCAACTGTTTTGATTGATAAATTATAAAGGGGAATAAAATTGGAATTATTATAATGAAATTGGATTTAAAATGAAATTAAATAAATAGATTGAATTAAAAATAATATGGAAAATAAATTATTTTAAAACAAATGTCCGTCTAATAAGGATCAGAATATATTAACGATTAAATATTATTTGATACTTTTCCCATCTCCACCTGTTTGTATGTCCTTTAATACCAAGGGACTGTATCCATTAAATCGAAATATTCAATGCATGGAAAATCCTTTCCCCCGGGAAATTATTCCGCTTTTCAAATGTAGTATGAATGTCAGTAAACATTTAAAATTATATAAAATAGATTTATTACAAAATTTACATTTCACTAGCTCAATGTTTAGAATTATTTAGAATAAAAGAGGTGAATAGAATCATTTTTTTAAATTGAATTAAATTATATTTATTGTCATCTTACCATTTCCAAAATACGTACACAATAATCACAACCATGTTATTATATACAGGGTGTTTTCAAATGACACTCACAACGTTTGCATATAGATACCTCTCGTAAAATTGGACAAAATGATGTGAGGATTAAGGAATCCAGCACATTTACTTTTCGAAATACAGGGTGTTGAAGTTATGAAAAATTAAATGTTTTAATTCAATAACTTAAAAATGGATAAATAAATTGATTTTACATTTGGCAGGTTGTTTCTAAATGTAAAAGGGCATATTTTGATGGAGAAATATTTTTTAATTTTTAATCCAGTGGTGTACATTTGGAAGAATATGTTACCTTTCCCCCTCCCATTTTCTACGCCACTGACTTTTGAAGCAATTTTCATTAAATTTTGTATTCCTCAATGTTTTCCACGTGAAAAACGAATAACCTTGTGTGATTTTATTAATAAAGGAATTAAGCAGCCAGGAAGCCAGGAAGCAGGAACAAACTACGAGATGTTCAAAATTTTGTCCATTTACATATATACATACTTTGCAACGTTTTCTTATCGAAAATCGCATACCTTAGACAGACTGGCGATTGCCGGAAATAATTTTTGTAGCTGCAAGAATTTTTTCTATTTTTTTTTTAATAAATTCACCAGTTTGTACAAATATTTTCAACAATCTTCTCCGAATGTTTAAGATGCATTGCTGTTTCATGAATTTCCTATTACATATTCCAATCATAAGTACTTGGTACTTATTGAAAAAAATACAAGAATTTTCTTTTTTTATTGATTACTAAAAAGTGATCTTGCAGACTTCATGAAATCCTTTTTTCTCTTATTCTTTTGGGAATCAAACCACAATAATGTTTTTTATTTTTTATTTCGACGTTTCGGTAGCGTTTCAGCTACCGTTGTCAAGATTAACTAGTAATAAAATTAATAAAATAATTTTTGGTCCCTATCTGACACAACGAAAAAAATATGACAACTAGACAATCAATAATATTTTGAAGTTTAAGACTACAAAACTTTGTTGTCAAATTTTATGAAGGTCCATTCATAGTAGATCACACACACACACGCATGAAATAAAATATTTTATTTTATGACATTCTAACGATATGATAGACTAGGTACTAGAAATGGAATCCAGTGAAGTGCACGTTCCCGGAACGGTTTTTATTGGGATAGCGGTTTTTTCAGCTTATTTTGGAAATGTTGATAATAAAACGCGTTTGTTGTTACTTTTTTGTGTATGATCATTTTTGTTTTCAAAACATGTATAACTCAGTTTGGTGATTTTGTGTATTGAAGTGTGTATCGATTAACAACTATTCCAATGATAAATCATAAGAAAACCTGGATAAAAACTTATGATGCTATCCTGTTAACGCAGGTAATTGATTATTGGAAATTTCTCTTTCTAACATTGGTAACCAAATTTGACTACATTCGGCTGAAATACTAGCTACACATTTATCTGCATTTAGTTGTATTAAAGCACTTTCTTTGATTTTTCGTCTTTTATTATTGGGCTTTTTCAATATTATTTTTGTCGAATCTCATTGAATTTTATGCCCCTCTTCCCAAGCATGTTTACAAATACCTGACTTAAAGAACTCCCTATCTTTGATGTATTTTTTATATTCACTTATTCGGACTTTCAATGGTCTAGACTCTAGATGTTTCACCTAAATAAAATTTGTCGCATTCACAAGATATCTGATGTATGCAATTTTTTGAAGATTGTTCTTCATTTTTTGGTTTCGTTTTTGAAATCATTAAATATCTTAAGAACTACAAATTTTTCGATATGTGAAGGTTATTCGTTTTTCACGTGATATATTCTCCCAAATGTACACCACTGGATTGAAAATTAGAAAATATTTTTTCATCAAAATATGCCGTTTCACATTTAAAAACAACCAAATATCAAATCAATTTATCCATCCATTTTAAAGTTATCGAATTAAAACATTTAATTTTTCATAACTTCAACACCCTGTATTTCGAAAAGTAAATGTGCTGGACCCCTTAATCCTTATATCATTCTGTCCAATTTTACGAGAGGAATCTGCATGCAAACGTTGTAAGTGTCATTTAAAAACGCCCAGTATATATTTTTGGTAATTTCGCTGCTAGCTTTCCCCCTCCCTGTCAAAAAACTCGATTTCTCGATCTACTTTCCTTCCATTAAACTTATTTTTTAATAAAATTAAAAGATCTTATCAAAATACGGAATTAATTTTTTTTCAGTTTCCTCTTAACCTTAAAATTAATAATTATCTCGTCGCCTTTTTTCTTGGAGATATATGTCGCTGCCTTTGAAACGACCAAACTTAGTTTTCAACAAACACCATTAATCTCGCAAGCATTAACATTATGATACAGAAAATGTAATTATGACGCTTCAGAGAAGCTGAAAAAGTTGTGGATAAGATTCTATGCGGAGTAGCTTTCAAAATTGTTTTCTCGAGCCTATAAGCAGGTTTATTCTGTTTTTTCTCTACCATGACACGCTGTGTCATGTAAGTTTCTCAGAGAGTTAGTGCACCTATGTGCATAAAATGTGAACTCTACGATGAAACACCTACTCACATGCTTCCGAGAGAACTTACAAGGACTTTGGAGTGGAAATAATACAACCATCACAACTACTAAAGATCCCTCCAGATAAATTGGTGGCCTATATAGAAGACACGAAGCTTCTGAAATGGAAGTAGGTAGACAACATAGTGTAATGGTACAAAGATTCAGTGCCTGGGCTGTTAAGCCCAACCCAAACGTATGAATGAGGTCATATGGCAAAAATGTCGTCTACATATCTCCACCAGACAAAAACGAAGCCAAAAAATTGAGAACAATTTTTTAAAAAACTGCATATATCAGAAATTTTTGAATGCCAACTCGGCTGCCGCAATCCAAAATCCAGTTCGATCGACCGAGGCAGACGAAATTACCGCCGAGATTCACCAAACAGAAGTTGCAGCAACAACAGCAACAACAACATCAGCAACAGCATCACGGGCTGGGTAAGTAACATTTTTTTTGGAAATGTGACGTGATACGCGTAGACAGTATCAAACTGTAATGCCGCCATATATCAATGTCTCGGGTTTAAATTTTGATAATAGAATAGTATAATAATCGATTGTTAATAATAGATTAGGAGATATATCTTACAGTTACGCACGTCCGTTTTAAACTAAAAAAAATGCTGAAAAGAATGCGACAAAATTATATTTAGGTGAAACATCTAGACCATTGAAAGTCCGAATAAGTTAACATAAAAAATATATCAAAGATAGGGAGTTCTTTAAGTCAGGTATTTGTAAACATGCTTGGGAAGAGGGGCATAAAATTCAATGGGATTCGACAAAAATAATATTGAAAGAGCCCAATAATAAAAGACGAAAAATCAAAGAAAGTGCTTCAATACAACTAAATGCAGATAAATGTGTAGCTCGTATTTCAGCCCAATGTAGTCAAATTTGGTTACCAATGTTAGAAAGAGAAATTTCCAATAATCAATTACCTGCGTTATCAGGATAGCATCATAAGTTTTTATCCAGGTTTTCCTATGATTTATCATTGGAATAGTTGTTAATCGATACACACTTCAATACACAAAATTACCAAACTGAGTTATACATATATTTTGTAAACAAAAATAATCATACACCAAAAAGTAACAACAAACGCGTTATATCAACATTTCCAAAATAAGCGGAAAAAGCGCTATCCCAATAAAAACCGTTCCTGGAACGTGCACTTCACTGGATTCCATTTCTAGTAGATCATATCGTTAGAATGTCATGAAATAAAATATTTCATTCCACATTTTACCAGAGATGTGATCTACTATGAATAGACCTTAATAAAATTTGACAACAAAGTTTTGAAGTCTTAAACTTGAAAATATTATTGATTGTCTAGTTGTCGAATTTTTTCGTTGTGTCAGATAGGGACCAAAAGTTATTTCATTAATAATAATAATAATAGCTAGCTGGAACGCTACCAAAACGTCGAAATAAAAACTTTAAAAACATTATTGTGGTTTGATTCCCAAAAAAATTAAAGAAGAAAAAAAAGATAATTGTTTTGTTATTATCAACGGAAATAAAATTGAGCATATAAAATGCAGGATAAATTCTAGTGACATTATGAGGAAGTTTATTTTCCAGTAACTCGACACCAACTTAATTATGTTCTTCTAGTAAAACAAGACCTCAACTTTCAACCAACGCCGTCTGACATCTTTATCAAATTGTTACTTTATCCATCTGAAAGCCTTTTATGTCAAAAAGGTTGCTGTCTGTTACTTTTACTGTGTGATGCAAATCCTTCCCACACGAATATTTTTCTTGGGAAAATATTTCACATCCCCAATAGGATTAAGCATTAAATATTCCTTCTATTATAACTAAATTTCCAGTATTTCACCATGTAACAGTTTCGGATCAACAATTCACTCGAATAATATTCCATTTGACAACCCAATATCAAAAAGGCTTTTCGTTTAGAAAATATCGAATTGATTCCATACGTTATGGACACACTATATGTCCAGTCGTTAGAAGGAAAAGCTATAAGTACTTATAGGTGAACTTCGATCTATTTGGATATCTAAGTAGAGAGGGAATCATTGAAAAAAAACCACCTTCCCACTTCTTAGAAATCAGACAACCTGGGACATGCCACAAGACGGTATAATGAAAGAGTATAACTTTTCGAAGAAATTCGTTATGGAATTAAGCAGCAAGAAGGAATGGGATCCAAATACCATTACCAGGCTTGGAAAGAATATTTTAGGTCTCAGTGAATGTCACCCCAAAATACATACATTCATACATACATATCTAATTAACTGAGAATGTCCTAAAAGCGATTACGTAAACGTCCTTAAATTGGCCGTTAAAGGATCTTAGTTCAACCTCTAAATTTCGTTTTGTGATATCAACATTTGTCCGGTCAAACATAAATGTTCTGGGTCTCTGTCGAATTCCGCTACTCCTTCATCCATATAGTGACCCTTCGGATTAGCATACTAGACACGGTTTCATCTACAATGCAAATAGTTTCTCAATTAATTCCACTGAAATGTTACAGTTTTCCCTCTCGCAGTGTTATTTTAACTCTCTTGTTATTTTTTCGCTACATCTTGGATAAAACACTTTTTTACAGTGTATTTTTTTTATTTGAGGGACTCTTGTTAAAGCCGAACGGTCCGCAATGGAATGTCACTTTTAGAATTGCCCGACGATTATTTCCTCGTTAGGCTCATTGAGATTCATATCAGATTTGATTGTTCGACTAAAAGAACTTGTTTTGCATCATAATAACTTCAACCTCGTGTTTTCAAAATGTAACTGCTTATTTTATACAAAATGGCAATGATTTCGACCATTGTGTGAAACTTTTCAAGAAAAAATAATCAGATAAAAAGTAATTCAGTTGTATACCGAGTGAAAATTGATATAACAAGATCAATTGATTTTTCTGTCAGTCAATATTGTTTATTAAATTGGACCGTACCCGCTGCTCACCACAATTTTCCTGGTTATGAAAAAAATGTCCTACTTTCTTTCCACAATTTACCTAGTTATGATACGCATGTTATTGTGTTCATATCCCATACATAATTCAAAACTTGACAGTCTTTAAACTTTAATATAATCCCAAAATATTTTGCGACTCTATTGCGTATAAATACTCTTGAATATAGGAGAAAAAAATCTAATAATTTTCGTTTATAGCCGCCTTCGATACACTTTATATATCACGGACGCAATTTTTCTTGCTCCCTTTTGCCCATAAAGACAAATTTTCCATATCACGTGTAGACATTTCAAAATAAAAATACCCCAAACGGAAAAAAATTTCAGAAACGCCACGGTGATTTGTCACGGCGTAAAGGATAGTTGAATGGATGGAGATTTTTTCAATGTAAGGAAATAGATTTTTGATAGATTGGGTTTATATAATATAAGTATTATTGTAGAAGGTTTTTTGTGTGGGGAACCTCTTATTAGAGACAAAATTTGTTTTTCCGATGCTTATAAAACCAAAATTTTGAGATTATAGTATGGGTCAAGAGAAAAAGGATATAACTGGGACGTACAAAAATCCTGTATATAAATTTGTCACAAATACCACAAAAACAGGAGCTGATAAGAGGCAAGAAAACAAAAATACGAGGCATGTTTTTGAGTTGTTTATTGAGTGTTCAAGATGCCTCCGACAATCGTGAGTCCCTCCGATTGTAAGCGTCTTATTGTGAGACATTGAACAATCTGCGTCGTGCAATCCAGAACAAAATTCGTGGCAAGTTGAGTAAGGGTATCGTTTTGCTGCATGACAATGCCCGTCCACATGTGACTAATCGAACCAAAGATCTAATCAAATCTTTTCAATGGGAAACTCTAGATCATCCTCCCTACAGCCCTGATCTGGCACCCAGCGACTATTATTTGTTCCTGCACTTGAAGAAACACATGGGCGATCAGCGTCTTCAAGACGATAACGAAGTCAAAACATTTGTGATACAGTGGTTAACAAGTCAGGCGGCAGAATTTTATGAGGAGGGTATTCAAAAACTAGTGCCACGTTAAGACAAGTGCCTCAATATTCACGAAAATTATGTAGAAAAGTAGATTAAGGTACAGGCTTTCATGTAAAAATAAAATTATTGCGATATCTTTGCACGTCTTTTTTTAATTCCAAAACGGTACTTACATAAAAAACATGCCTCGTATATATCCTGGGAAGAGCATTCGAAGAAAGTGGAATTAGTGATAGGCTTATCATTTTACTGTAACTAACAATGGAGCAATAACTAATGTACCTTTGGTGAAGCAGCATTTTTAATTGCGCTCGAAAATGCTCGCTTTTCGCATATACTATGTATACTTATATAATTTTCTTTTCCTGATTTTTGCACATCTATGAACTATTCCTTTTCTTTTTCCTGACGTTATTATGGCTCGCTGCTTCTAGATACGCTTAGCATAATAAATAGCTCTTAATGAAATAGAAACAAGTTGTCTTCCTCTCTAACGATTCGTGTTTAGAGGCAACAGCAAAGGCAAACTACGCGATATGACTCTACACGATGCCATAAATAATAGTCCAGTTCCTATCGCTCACAAAATGTATAGTTTGGCAAGTTTATCTGAAACTACGGGACATCGGTAAGAGGCGAGGAAACATGGCGGTATCTGTCATAAACGTACAAATGGCGTACGGTACCTATTTTACCAAGTAAAACTGAAAAAACAAAGGTAATTGTCACTGGATAAATCAATATCAGTCAATTGGGGAAGTGAGAGGGAAGAACACACGCGGCGCCTGCCAATAAGAAGTCAGCTGGTCAGGCCTTTCGATAAAAATCACCAATTATGCAATTCGGAGGGCGTGTTAAATGGTTTTCGTACAACGTTGCCAGAGCTTGAAGAAGCCCATAACAAATTTGGAAAAGTTTTTTAATATTCATAAATTGAAAAAATCATGTCAATAGAAAGAATTCAAGGAAGCAAGCACATTAAAGAATTAACGTTTAATCATATTGTTACGATTTTTAATAATAAAAAGTCCCTTTTAAAATTATTATCACTACAAACTTAGCACTTTGGCTTTTTCATAGTTAAACGTGGCAATATCGAATGTTTTCGAGTGCATTCCTTTCACGTCTTCAGATAAACTTGCCAAAGTATTACAACTATATGATAAATCACGTTGATAAAGTAATTTTTTTATTCGTTCAAGTTGCATTTAAAGAAGCAGATAATTAGTATTGCCCCAGATGTATCAGTATGTCCTTCTAGGGTCCGTAGTTTCAGGAAGTTCCAGAGGAGTGAAGCCAACAAGCAACAAGGCTTTCCAAGGTAATACCAAGAAGATCTTGTCTTCGGACTGCAGCTAGTATATTCACTTCAAAAATCCTCTTAACCCAGAGAAATACCAGAGGTCGTACTCCTTGTAACTCTTCTGTTTTGCCAGAAAAGCCTTATGGCCCTCGTAGTAATTATTTTCTCAAGGTGTGTGACAAAGTCTATTCGTAAAAGAATCTAGTTTTTTTATGGATAACCTCTCCAAGGAATCAGTCTCTCACAATTTATAGTGAGTAAAGGTAATTCACACGTCAACTAAGTGGCAAAAATAATCGGTCTAATCAAAATGTTCGTCTTTTAAAATGTCTTTAATACGTATAGCGTTCCGGCCTACAAGCTGCACCTATAAATTTGGGGTATTTGATTACCGATATTAATTAAATTTACATTTCAAGGATTTTGGATGCGGACCACGTACAGGAACACCTTTCATACTACGTTTTTGATATACGACGGATGCGCATAAGCATCAAAACACTAACATCGGTAGTAGTAGTATCGGTGTAATTATATACCACAACCCCAAGACCGACCGCCCTCAGCGGTAGAATGAATATTTATTACTTTACATCTCCCAACGCATATAAGGCGGAAGAATATGCAATTTACACTGCAAACGATATGGATAAAAAAACTTTTGACTTCTCCAACTGTAAAATGTTAGTTAGTTAGGCAAAAAAAAGACTCGAGGGTTAAGGTGGAGCTAAAGAAGCAAAGTCCTGCATAGTACTGTAGCCAAATAGCTTATAATATTGTATATTTGCTTGTGTGTTTTCTGGCGCCTAATTCAGTAGATTTTCCTAAGCCTCATGGTATCATTAAATGCATTGAGTTCCATCTTCATTCTTCATTCTGCTCCAAGGTACTACTTTTACTCACTTACTTACAAATTGAATCCATCCACTGTTTAAGAAATAAAACTGCTATATTTACAATTAGGATGTAATCCCAGCATATTTATTGAATGTTTAGAAATTTAGATATGAACTTTCCTCCCTTGACATGAATATTCAACGAAAACTAATTAAATATTATACAATTCTTGGGAAAAAAGTCACTTCAACTCGAATTTTGTTTATGTTTAAAACAAAACTTTGTATTTCAACGCCCCGGAGGAGACATTAGAGTTTTCGAAGGAAATAAGATAGTTTGTTTACGAATGTATCAAATGAAATAATTGTGTTATGATAAAAAGTTAGTGATAATAACGTTATTGTATATTCAGGTTCAATTAACGTAATTAGAGTCCTTGTGAATGGAATTATCAAAATTGCTTATTTAAAGTCGCGATGGGTATATATAAAAGAGACCTTCCAGCGATATTGCTTTCTCAGCTCGACTAACATTGATTCTGTGCTTTCGTTTGTACATCTACTGAATGAGAAATCATCTCGATGTTCTATTTTAATTAAAGTTCTTTGTCTTCGGGTCGATCTCCAGACACAGATCTATCAGATTTTATTTGTCATTTGAAGAAAAATTCCGGTTTTCATTCACAAAAATATGATAACACTGTCAAAGGATACAGAAATCCAACTGGTTATAATTATTTCTCCCTTTACGCTCTATTTGGTTTTTTAATACGTTGTGGAGCATGCGAAATTTCTGTTTTGATGTATGGCATGGAAGCACCAAAGCGTATTACCACCAAACAAACCTCACATTTCCACTGTAAGACAGAAACTTAATAAATCAAAAAGGTGAAGTGATGATATTGTAGTGTTGTGTTACGAGTATGATGGGTAGATGTTTCTTTTCATAATTCCGCACGGCTTTCATGAACAAGGGGAATGTTTATGCATGTGTTAAGGGTACAATATTAATGGTAGAATAGTATAAACTTAATAGACTGCTCCACAAAAGTTAGGGGTATTGAAAATCATTGTAACTAAATAATGTAATTTTGTTTACTTGCTGATCTTCCTAGTTTTTTGTTTCCAAGTTGACGAGTTTTTAAGTTTTAGACAAGTTGTTGTGCCCTTAAATGTTTTTACGAGCTTTTCAAACTATATATATCACAAATAAAAAATGCCATTTAAATTTTTGAAAGGGCATAGAGGGTGGTTGGGAGTGTATTATCATCCCATACACCACTTTAGGCCACTCTTTTCGTTCTATTGCGACTTAATGTTGTCACACTGTATAAATGGATATATTGCGGCACTGGCTCTTATGATAAAAATGAGTATACTTCCTGTAACATACATTTCTATGTAAATTGAAGTATATTACCCAGAGGGAATCCGTCAAGGTTGTTCATTCGAAATTTTGGGCGTTATTGAATTATCCAACATATTAAAAGAGAAAAGTTTCATCATGTTCTTAACTATACCGCTCATGAGAAAAGCAGCGAAGCAAAATTTAATTTTATAGTAGTTATATGGAATTCCCAGCAAAATTTTTGGTTTTTACGCTTGTAACATGTGTAAATTAGCATACAGCTTGAATTTACTGGGTTTTATTGGACACTATACGTTCGGAAACAGCCCATTGTCTGATATTTTTTTTGCAAATTGTTAAATATAGCTTAATATCATTAATTCCAGATATACGAGGATGTATTGATATCTAGTTAGCCTAGACCAGACCACTGTCAGTGTGAATCTGGACATCAAAAAAGTAAACCAGAGTTACGCAATGAATTAAAAGAAAAAAGATGTCCACCAAAATTGTGGAAATCGAAAAATTGGAGTATCGAGCCATCATCAAGTACCTGTATTTAAAAGGGATAGGAGGTAAGCAGATTTACGAAGATATGCTTAATACCCTTGGTGATCAATGTCCTTCGTCCTCTCCAAGACCTAAGAAGTTTCGTGTCCAAAAATCTGCTGGAAAATTTCTTGCATCAGTTTTTGGGATTGCCATGGAGTAATCATGATTGATTTTTTGGATGAGGGTAAAACAATAGCCGGAGATTACTATTAGACATTACTGACCACCCTAAGAGAAAAAATTGAAGAGAAAAGACGCGGAAAGCCATCCAAAGGTGTTTTGTTTTTGCAGGACAACGCCCCTGCACACAAATCTCATGTTGCCATGCAAAAAATTCGTGATTTAGGGTTTGAATTGCTAGAACACCCCCCTTATTCACCAAATTTGGCTCCGTCCGACTATCATCTCTTTCCTCAACTGCAAAAAAGTTTGAAAGGTCGTAAATTTCCTTCCAGCGAGGAGGTAATAAAAGCTGTAGAGGTCTGGTTTGCAGAGTAAGAAGAAACATTTTTTTTGAAAGGTCTAGAGACGTTGCAGGTTCGCTGTAATAGATGTATCCAATTAAGAGGAGAATATGTTGAGTAATAAATATTTTGACGTTGAAATTTTGTTTGGTTCTATAGTAGGCTAAGAATTTTTCAATATACATATGTACCTACATGGAAATCCACTGATTTCGACCAGTAAATTACGATTTTGTCCCACTAATTAGTGGGTTTGTCACTGGAGAAAACACAAGTTCCAACTTTAGCAGTCCTTTTATCAAGGTATGATACTGAAAAGGCGTAATTTCCTTCACCTGAACAAACTTTACCAAGGAAGCAAAATTCGTTAGGTTCTACTTACTTAGTTGTTGAAACCGAGTTTTGCGATGTATCTTAAAAAACATGGAGTTGATAAATTATAGAGTAGAACTTCCTAATTCCAAGGATTACACTATAATTTTAACCTTATAAATAAAGCACTTTGATCCAATTAAAAACTGAGTAATCATTAATTTTCAAACGACTTCCGCTAGGTGGATCTCAATTCGAATTATATACAGAGCGTTTCAATAAAAAGTATCTACACCACATAAGTCTGAAGGCACCACTTTAGTGAAAAAATTTAAAGACCCGTCAAAAATTATATAGGTAAAGGGGGGTCGTCTTTTTACTCATATGTAGACGTTATAACTTCAACCCCCTCCCCCCTATGGTCACCCCACCCAATTTATTAAACGGATGGCTCTAAGACCAATATGGGCTCAGGATGTGGAATTTACTCCAGATCTCTGAATCTAAACATCAAATGGGCGATGGGCTGTAATGTCAGCGTTGCTCAAACAGAGCTCGCTGCTATCTAAATCGCCGCAAAAGAGATTACCAAAAGAAACACCACAGGTAATAAAATTCACATTCTTACGGATAGTAGACAAGCACTACAAGCCCTGAACAGACCACGTATCACATCGGGCCTAGTACTGGAGTGTCACCGGCCCCTGATCGAAGCCTGTAGCAGAAACGAAGTCATTTTAGGCTGGATCAAGGGCCACAGTAAATCGAAAGGTAACCACATTGCCGACTCACTAGCCAAGAGAGCAGCCTCCCAAAAACTCTTGGGACCTGGCACTTTTATTGGTCTGTCGGCGTCGGCTATGATTGACCTAATAAAGGAACATTCCCTTGAAAAGTTTAAGGGTAGATGGGACGATGCAGAAGGTTGCAGGCTTGCCAAAGAGTATCTGGACAGGAAAGTAGCCAAAAAATACGTGACTATGAACAGAACAGCCACGGGTATTCTGACCGGTCACTGCCACCTACGAAAACACCTCTACAGACTGATCTGTCTGACACTTCACTTTGTAAACAGGAAGATGAGACTGTCGAACACATTCTTTGTGAATGTGTTCGACACTCTCTCAATTTAGGCTTTCTATATTCGGTGAGTACAGGCTAACACAAGCCAGCATGAGGGAGCTTACTTCCGGCGACGTTATCGCCTACTTCAAACAAGTAGGCTAGATGACGAGCTAGAAGGAAGTCTGAACCTCGTAAGGATGCGCAATAGGCAAATTGTGGGGTACCCACCCTTCAAATTCTTACAGATTACAGAGGATTACGAAAATTTGTGATACATATGTGAAAAGTCAATGAATTGGGACTAATTCCAATGTAATATGGTTTTTAAACGAATCATTCGTGCTCGGTGGAGAGATAGACGAGGCCCAATGTTAAAATGACCACCTAGTTCACCCAATTTAACCCGCCTAGATTTTTTTATCAGGATATTTGAAAACCAAAATTTATGCCACTCGGCCATCAACGAATGATTAAAAAATGTCGATAAATAACCCCAGAAATGTTACATAATTTTCGAAACTTATTTGATTCCCGTTTTTATCATTGTATGGAAATAAATGGGAGTGAATTTTATTTATATTGAAGCTTGGACTTTCAAAATACACCCAGAAAACAAGTTATTCATCATTTGTAGTGAAAAATCAACTACTTGTATATCACGAAATAAAAAACCCTAAACAATCTTATTTGGTTTGGCTCTTTTCACTCTGCTTCGGTGTATACTCGTTGAATACGTTCATTTTTCTTCGCTAATTATTCAAAAGATAGCTGGAAGGTGTCGGAGCAGAGTCTATTCAATTTCACACCCTTATTCTGTCTTAAATGAACATCGAATAATTTCAGTATGTCGGGGGGTAACCTTATAGTCTACGAAATAACCAGAATGAATACAAAACGTTATTTCAGTTAATTCAGCGAGCAACAAAATTGTTCCGGTGAAGATAAGGATTTGAGGAAGAGCATTTTCAGGTTAGGTGAATTTCATCCCTTTTATACGGAGTCTACTGGATCCATCTTGCCGGGATGCTGTTAAAGGGAATTTCTTAGTTAGATTTATGTTTCGGCACTATATGCCGAAGATAAATTGAGATCGGTACATTGAAAAATGTCTTAAAGGCGTCAAGGATTATTCTTACCATTCAATCTTTCAGATTAATATATCAAATTTATTATAAATTATCGCGAAATTTATCACGAGTTGATAATAAAAAGATTCCAGCGAAAATATGGTCTTTCTCGACCCTATGTCCATTTTTTTATTAATAAAGAATTTATTCCACAATTCTAATACCTTCTACAAAAGCTGAATACATCTGTATCTGTATCTGTAGAGTAGGGAGGATGAGTGTAGGCTCACAGCACTTAGGCTACCTGTGACCCGTTGTACATCCCCCCGAGGAGTTGTCCTCCTAGGTCAAAGTCCATCCTATCCTTCCCAGGAAGATGGACAGGTAACTAGGAAACATCTTCTTTATATCGGCAGGTGAAGGCCAAGACTCACCGAACACACACTCTCTTATTGACGATAACTCCGGACAATCGCATAAAACATGCCTGACAGTTTCATCGTCCTGTTCATACACAGAGAGTCCACTAGGCCCATAGTATGGAGGTGTTTCCTCAGTTGACAGTGGCCAGTCAGAAGTCCTATTGTTAAACGTAGGTTTTTCCTGGTCATCGTCAAATATTTCTTCGGCGCCAGCTTCCCAGGGTCACCCAGGGTGATCCTGGCAAGACTGCATCCTTTGATTCCATCCCATCTCTTAAGCGATTGAGCATGGGTGTAAAGTTTGGTTAGTTCCGCAATTGTCGAAGTCGTTAGGCAGTAGGAAGCTAAATACATTTAATGATAATTTTGCACGAGAATATTTTAAAGTAAAAACTTTCCGACTTGAAAATTACGAATAAATATTTTGTGCTAAGCTGTATCCGATAAGGTGTAGCGTTTTTCGAAGAACGGTATTACCTAAAACTCGTTTTCAACTGCTGAATATTAATATATAACATGAAAGGCCTTCTATATAAGGCACGTCTTCGAAAACTTAAATTAAACTTTGTTTAACCTAACTCAGTTTTATGTTAAAGTCGATTTTTTCATTAGGTACACCACTCGCATGAAACTATTTCAGAATAAGCACTTTAGACACAAACATTGAGTTGTTATTAAAATTTGGAAAAGATAATTTTCATACGATAAGCAACAAACTCAAAAAGTATTGCTTTTTAGATATTTCAACTCTTCCAGAAGCTCCTGACGCTTCGGCTTCTCGAGGCCGGTTCCAAAAGCAAAAAAACGACCTTACTGGAACATACTAGAAGTAAATTCGCCAAAATTTATAGTTTAGTAGAATAGAACAGTAAAAAGAGAGAGAGATGGGTGGACATACCTATTTAAATGTCCATCGTCGTATGTCGACTCCATTCGGGCTGCTTCGCGAAATTTCTCAACAGGGTTGTCAATTTGCATAATATTCCCTTCAATTTACGATCATAGGTCAAATATTTTATAAGCATTATTTTCAAGAGTGATAGTTATACAGATACAAATATTCGATAATTACTTGTTTTTAATCAATTTTATTAACATTAAAAGAATAATACTATTAAAAAGATTATAATGTATAAAAATCATACCATAAATGTATATTTTTTTTCACAAACCATATCCTTGGCAACCATGCACAATAACGGTGAAGGCTTGGCTCAAAACGTCAAAATATGCTCAAAATCACTTGTAATCTGTGCTCAAAATTCATAACGCCATTTTTGTTTGCTTCATTGTTTGAAGGTGTTCAATCGGCGATATTAATTGTGTTATTTGACTAATCGATTGTGCGTTGTGGTAATATTAACTATAAAAATATAGTGGTATAGATTATTATTCTTATAAAATGAATAAACATCATGGCGGAGTGTATTTTTCATACAGAGACTGTCCAAATAAATTTTATTCGGAAAGAAAATCAAGTTTTTTCGATTTCCAAAGGATGAGAGTACTTTAATATCCCGGCCTATGATAAAAGAAATTTCAAAGTTTTTGATATTAACTTTGGTGCTACAAATTATTATCAAAATAGGTGTATATTGAATTCTCTGATAAATAGATAAAGAATTGTTTGTACTTTAAAATTTGGTTGATTTTTGTAATTATTTGTGTTATTTAAAAATTTATTGATCAATTAATCTCCAAGAGTAATGACTATTTATAACAAATCATAGGAATGTACATATAGGTATTTAATGAATACATAAATATTTACTCGATTATGATTATTGTTTTAATTCATGGCGCAGTTTTAAAGATTCAGTGGAAACTTACAAAAAAACTAGAAATTGTTATTGTCCCCGAGTCAACACTGCGATTTGGCAAGAAAAACAGAAAAAATTTGAAACTGGCAACATCGCGGCCATACCGAGTTAAAGGTTCAAGGTCATTGAAGACGGATCTGAAAATCGTTTAATGTTCTACCGGGATTCCTATCTGTTCTCTTTATAATCTGTGGTTTGGTGACGAATATTTGTTATTAAATTACACTGGACTATATCTCGTGAACGAAAAGTCATTAGCGAAATCAAACATTCAATCAGCAATTACGAGAGAGATAATTTTTAACCCATCGCTAATTATTTATTAATAGAAATCTATTATGCATTCCATAATTATTTTGAATAATTGTGTATAGTGTTGTGTGTGTGTGTATGGTAACATTTTGCCGTGTATCCGTTTTTGGATCTTTAATTAACCGACATTATTTCATATCCCGTAGGTATTCCCATAGTTGCGGTATCGACATCTGTTCAACTTGAGACTAATAATAGTATTATTACGTAATGGAAATTCTCTGAATTAGTAATAATAATTACAGTTGGAGTGTAATTGTACCCCAACGTAATTCTTAATGCGATTTCATTGCAAATATCGGACCATCAGAGAGGCGTTCAGTACAGCTGACGTAAACGATTACCGAACGCAGGTGTCCCGCATAATTTCAAAGTTACATTTCGGGTGGAATTGCAGTTATAATGATCGACACAATAATTAAAATGGAGTAAATAACATTTTGTTGAAAATAGATTTGATTTGAATGCAAGCATGTAAAATTACAAGTAAACAAAGTCAGTATCTGAATGAACGTTAAAGAATTTTGACGTATCAACTCAAAATGTACAGGTGGATGTTATTTTGTCAAAATTTTGGGGAGGGTAAATTCAAAAATCCGAAAAATAGTTATTTATCATACAAGGGAAAAAAGTATTGGTTTTTAGGAAGCGTGACAGGAAAAACGACGATTTAATAATGAAAGAACATATTATTACAATACAGGGTGTCCCAGCCGAGAGTGACCCATTTTAAATGCTTATAACTTTTATACCAGTTGTGTTAGCCGCCTGCGGTTTACGCCATTCCTTTTCTCTTGGCCTAAAGTTTTTTCTAGCTGGTACCAAATTTTGTCTACAATTATACAGTGGGAGTAAAAAAATTGCCTTTTTTCGACATTAAAATTTTCAATTATTTTTAATGGAACACTCTGTATATTGCAACGCCATAATTAGGAGTCGAGTCCAAGGTATCCATATACCAATAAACATCGGACTTGTACCTTGAAGTTTTAGCAGCAAAAAATTAAAATAGTAGTCTGGATATTTTAGCAAACGTATTTTTTATTAGCATATTTAGAACTATACATTAATAAAGAAATAAATATAAATCTAAAAAAACTGCTGTATGTAGACAGTTCTGTTCTACGCACTTATGAAGTCGGACCATTAAATGGTTGAATGAATTGTGTAACATGTCTTGGGGAATCGCTTCAATTACTGCACGAATATTCCTCTTAAGATCATCCAAATTATGTGGAAGGGGGTTATAGCACCTATCCTTGACATAACCCCAGAGAAAAAAGTCTGGAACTGTCAAGTCAGGAGAGTACGGTGCCCATTCTATAGGGCCAGCTCTTCCTATCCATTTTTCCCCAAATGTCATATCTAGTGATGCTCTTGCTAGAATAATGAGGCGGAGCACCATCTTGCTGAAAGTAGACCTCATCCAAGATACCTTCCTGTATTAACTGTTGATAAAAGAACATATCAACATATCAGTATATACAATACAGTTCCTGTTATCGTTGGCTCATTGAAAAAAAAATGGTCCAAATATTTTTTCACACCGTTACCTTTGGAGTATCTCGCTGGAACTCGTTAAATGCTCTTGGATTCTCTGATGCCCAAATCCTGTATCTCTCTGTATCTGTAGAGTAGGGAGGGTGAGTGTGTAGGCTCATAGCACTTAGGCCACATGTGACCCATTGTACATCCTCCCGAGGAGTTGTCCTCCTAGGTCATTGTCCATCCTGTCCTTCTCAGGAAGGTGGACAGGTTAACAATTGTGCTTGTTACATCTACCATCTATGTGGAAACTCGCCTCATCAGACATAATTAACAGCGTATTTGGTTCAACTCTAAACAAGTCCAAAAGAGTTTCGCAAGTAAACAATCTCTTTTGGTAGTCCTCCTGACGAAGCTTTTGAAATGTTTGAAGCTTATAAGAGAATAATTTTAAACATTTAACACATCTCTCGCACTCACTTTTAGATAAATTTAATGCAGCCGCCATTTTCCTAAGAGATATTTTCTGATTATTAATTGCAATAATCTCATGAACCGCTAAAAGTCTGTCTAAATATTCAGGATTAAGCAAATTCCTTTTTGGCCTCTTGTCCTCCAAGTATCCATGTATTGAAAAATTTTGATACAATTTTTTAATAACGTTTTTGCTTGGCGGATTTTTCTGGAATCTAGTTCTAAATCTTCTTTGTGTCGTTATTATTGATCGGGTTTCGGTATAAAAGATTACTGTTTTTGCTTTTTCAACTAATGAATAAATCATTTTCTTTAAAATTTATGTTTTTATGGTAACTTAATTTGACATTTTACTCTGACAGTGACATGTCATTCATGCAATGCACATTTAATAATTATTGTACTTTTGATAAAAAGGAAATGTAACTTATGTTTAATAAAATATTTCAAAATCAAATATCTTCCTTTATCTATACGTATATATATCCGGGAAAAAAGTGCTCTTTTTTTCCCGGGGAAAAAAGTAATTTCATGAAAAGTTATATTTTGTTACCTGTCGACAGAGATGAAATGTCAAATTTTTCTCCCGTCACAGAAAAAATTCCTTTTAAACTGTGTCTTGTGGCATATCATATCATAGAATTTCTTGCCAGGGTCCTGAATATACTTTTTTATAAGTTTTTGGGCAAATTATATGAGTTAGGACGGGGGTAATTTTAAGAATTCTCAAAAAATGTGTAAAAATTATACAAAAATTTTCTATTTAGTAGGAAGAGCGTTCAGTGCCTGTTATTTTAATTACAACGTAACACAGTTTTGGGAGATGGGGGGTAAATCGAAAAATCTGAAAAAAAAAGTATTTTAAAATGTGCCTTGTAACATATCAAACCAAAGGACTTGTTACAAGGGTCTCATTTATATATTTTATAATTATATAATTATTTATTTCGATATTATTTTGGTTGGGAAGTGGGTTAAGTCAGAAAAAACTATTCAAAAAATTGTTCAATAAGATTTTATCAAAATAAATAACAAATTCATAGCAAGTTCCCTGTATCTTTACGGTTTTAGTTTTTCAGGATGTGAACATTAGCATTCCCAGTACGTTCAAAAGACATAGATGCTAAGCTATATCGTAAAAAATAACTTACTCGTGTAAAATAAATAATTCATCACTTTTTTCGGCGATAGGCAATGGCCCAGAAAATCTTAAACATTCTTTTCAAATAACGGCAATTTTTTATCCTGCACAGTGAAACACGCTTTTTTCCAAAATAGAAACATAATCAGATGACATATTGGATGATTTATTGGCAGAAATTCTTTAAATAAATATTGGACAAAAACGACTGTGAATGATTCTGAAGGGAAGCTTTCTACTACGCTTAGAAACGTGCCAAGTTTGCGAAAAATTGTATAAATACAGCAACAAACCCACTAAATTTTGACGAGTATAGCACTATATTTTATCTACGATCTCGTTTTAGACATTCCAACTAATGTATCAATTCTACATACTTTTTAAGTGAAATATGAGCAAAGAAAAATGAGAACTATCAATTTCCAAAGAATAAAATATGAAACGTCACTTCGTTACTCGAGAAAACGTTTCAATGATACGCATAATCATCTGAAAGACAAATCTAAGCACACTTCTTCTTCTTTTTTTATCAACCTTTCTATCCATGTCATCGAACATGCTCTCCAAAAAAGACATTCCAGCTAATGCCTTTAAGGTCACATCCCATTGGATATTTCAAAAGAGAAAACAGCCAATTGTTAAGGTGAGATGGTTTTTCGTTGTATAAACAGCAAAGGGCCCGTCGACGAAGCAAATATAAAGGGCCTTTCACGTAACCCTGTGACATCGCCAGATATATTTTTCAGAATCAACTGGAAATAACAAATGATTGTCTATGCGTTAAAATGTCAACTTATTCGGTAGCAGGGTCGGGTTCGGATTCGTTGATCTACACGTCTTTATGTTTTATGTTGACAAAAAGAATTTTTCCAATTTTGACATATAAAGTGACACTTTTTAAAACTGATTGACATTATGAAACGTCTTACTTTTTGTAACTAGTTGCATAAAGTAAAATTTTATGCAATTGGTGACGAAAAATGTATTTCAAAATTAGTGACAAAAAGAATTATTCTATTTATTAAACTGTTATAATACAAGTTGAAAACATAAATTATGAATTAATTTATTATTATAAATATTGATAACACAATTATTGCAATTATTCAAATTAATTCCCGACGACATATTTTTTTCATTGCTCGAACTTGCTGTTATTTGGGAAGCGGCGCACATTGCATTAGATGTTTCACCAAATATTTCTTGCGCTACAGAGGTAGATTTCCAACCTCCATGCCTCTTTAATTTTAAAATATCAGCGCCACTGTCTGCTAGGAAAGTGGCAGAGCTTCTTCTGAAGCTGTGGCCAGTATATAGAACAGGATTTGAAAGACCAAGAAATTGTGCAATAACTTTTGGCAAACTGCTAAATGTGTTAATTCCCACAGGATTTCTGGTACATTTTCCATTCGCATATTTTACAAAAAATCTAATGTGTTCAAGAACCTGGGGACGCAACTTAATATATTTTCTTAATAATATTTCAACAAGATTCGTATTTTCAATGTCTCCAGTGGTAATTGCAAACTGCCGTATAACTTTTGTTTTTGATGGTGGGATATCAACATGAAAATGGCTTCCTTCGTCTATAACATTTTCAACTGGAAGAAATGTTAATTCTGCTTTTCTGTGTGCTCCTACCATTCCAATTATCATTGCAACCTTAGCCATTAAGTATTCTATGTCATCAGCTTTCAACTAAAAATTTGGCAAAATCTTCTTTAATAAAAACTTTTGACTTTTTAGCACTGTACCCGTCCGCTTGCCTTTTAATATATGCTACCAAATTTGTATATTTTTAAATATCAATATTCCTTTTCAGATTTAGTTCAGACCTTAACATTGAGTAAAGTGTCCATAATGTGGAAACTTTTAAATCTTTCTTACCCTCAAAATATGCAAGTGAAACTTTCTCATTAACATGTTCAATTTTCTTCTCATCACACCACGTAACAAATTTTCCGTATGCCAAACCATAAACTGCCTTTGACTTTTTGGGAATTACTGATAATAGAGTATTACCTGCTGCCTCTTCAATATCGCTTGGTAGCTCTTCAGAACTTGAATCACTCAATTTTTAAAAATAAAACTGAAAATATATCAATCTCGTTAAAAAACCTTCGTCCGTCTAGACTTTTTTACAAAATGTCAAACTGGCAACTAACATGAAGTAACAGCAACAAACTAAATTTATGTTTTCCAAATTTTTATCAGTTATATTAAATTTTATTTTTTTATTACTTCCTCCAAAATTAGAAAAAATCTTGTATGCAATAAGTTCGAAATGAAATTTTGTGTAACTCACGTGTTACACAAAATTAGGCATTTCGTAACTGATGGTATAAATAGCTATTATATCATCTTCATTACATTATCATAAGGGTATTAAGCATATCTTCGTAAATCTGCGTACCTCTTAACCCTTTTAAATAAAGGTAGGCTAACTAGATATCAATACATCATAGTATATTTTGAAAATAAACTAAAGTTTTCTCATTTTCTATTTCCACTTTTATATATAAACAGCCATTTCCCTATTTACACTAAATGAAAGTTCCAGTTCTTGTCAAAGGAAATATATCTTACAACGCTTGAAAAGTCTCGACTGGCCTAACAAGATGTCTGAATACAAAGTCCGAGTTTCCCGCCTTTGGGGTAAACGGGAGATTTTCGCAACAGAGGGCGCATTGCGAATTGTCGGTGCATGAAATGAATAGCTTACATTCCTTTCACGTGACTGTGATACGACCGAAGACAGGGTCGGGTGAGCTTTTTGTCGAGATTCACGATCAGACGAATGAATTACATCGGGAATGGTTAATTAATATAATTGTATCTGAATGGTATAATGAGGTCTAATGGTGTACAAAACGAACAAAAACTAACTAGGATTCATGATAAATCATTTTTGAAACAATACTGTAAACTGAAAGCATAATGCTGGACTGGAGACAATGGTAAAATCATTATATGATACATTATCCTTAGTGAAAGAGATGTTAAGAATGCGATAATAGCGCCATCTTCACATCTTTGACCTCTATCAATAACGCACTTTACTGAAATGACAATTTTTTACAGAAAACTGTCTATGAGATTCTCTTTTCTTTGTAGAACAGATAAATTAATTGTAATGTCAGATAATACTTCTCGTAGAAATTGCAGTAGACACAAAAAAGCTTTTACTAGAAAAGCAGGTCTGTGAATAGTCGGCTTGATTTGAACTAATGTACTTTTGTTTCACCGAACAAATTGTCCAGCAATGTATATTGTTGATATACTTTATATTTATGTGCTTTTTTCCACAACCAGCTGTGAAGTTGACAATTATTGCTCCTTCTAGCAAACTAAAAAGTTAAATTTCTCTATTATAATGTACAAATTCAAATATTTTGAGATTTCAGGGATAGTAGTTCAACAAAAACTTGTGCAACATAATTTTGTATACCCAGGAGATTGTCTTTAACATATGTGCTGCTTCAAATTATCTATCAAGATAAAATTATTTGAATAAAAATGCCATAAGTTTAAAATTCGCGCTCAACCAACAATGACTGATGACATAACGAGTACATTCATAATATATCGAGAACTGACAGTGTACTTGTCAGTCAGATGACGGGGTAAACGCTTTTCGTGGTGCGGATTCAGACTTTCATAGATTAGCTAACAAAAATGGTACCTTGAAGCAGCTTTTCACCCTTAATCAGTTCGTAATTTGTAAAGAAAAGTTACTTTCCATGGACGAAGTTTCAACAAAAGAAATGTCGCTAAGAGAAGCAGCTTCTGCTAATTCAAAAAGAGGAGGGCAAGGCTATACACGTTGTAACTGCAAAAGGAAGTGTTATTCGACCAAATGCAGCTGTAAAAGCAAGGAACTTTTGTGCAATTCGAAGTGCCACGGTAGTTTAAGTTGTTGCAATAAATAAGATATTGTTCTTATTTTCTATATTTCATTTTATATTTTTATGTTCTACTGTTTGTTTTGAGTTCAACAAAGTCCTTTTCCCATATTATATTAATAAATAAAGTCCTATGGACTTCTTTTGGTTTTTATTTCAAAAAAAAATTCTCTTTAACATACACCATGAGTGCATCCTGAATGTCGACAATCGCCGGTATCCATTTATTTTCTTGAACTAAGTTATTTTATTCTTAGCTGTTTTGATATCACTTATTTTTCAAAAGTAAATAATATTACCAATCTCGAATTTCTCCCAATAAATACGGCGTTATCCCATATTAAAAGTTGAATGGAAAATAAGATAATTATTCCTTAGACAGTACCAAATATCTTAAGCTGGCAACGCTGCTTTTATATCAGATTTTCAGCTGGAACTGAAAACACGCCCAACCCTGACTGCCAACAATTATTCTTCTCTCTCTTTCAAGTAGTTTTGCTAATATTTTCCTTGTCTTACTTGTGTAAATCGAATGGCTCTAATACACTTTTCGCGATCTGTATATTATTCGCCAAAACCAACACTTAATTTTTGCCACATAAAATTGACAGTAACCTGAGACCTTCCTAGTCGAAATTCTATTTCCATTTAAGCTTCCATTTTTCCTTCCGCCCGATCAAATCCTCAAATTTCAGTTAGCTTTATTGAATTGCAAGTCACTCAATGCCTCTCCAAAATAGAAATAGAATATCAGCGAATACAGGTAATCTTTCACCTCCCACACAATGTTTGCCACCAACAGACAATTATTTCAACAAAAAGTTTAAGCCGTCAATCCAAATAGACCGGTACACCCGTCCATGATATCGCAAAATAATTCAAAGCTAGGGATCTGCTCAAGATTCGTCGCCAGCTCTCCGACTAATACTTAAGCCTTCATGGGCCGTGGGCTAACGGTCTTAAAATGTAACGCACGTCCACTAAATGACATATAGCGCCACATAGCGTATATTTTTCGAGCTACTGCTCTCAACAGAAATAAAAACCCATAAAGACTGGTTATCAGTTTGGATTTACTTGTTTCTCAAACAATAGAGTCGCTTTCAACTAAAAACCAATTAACAAGAGTTAGAGTATTTTTACGCTTTTCGTAGGGATTTAGAGATACGCGCCAAACATTCTCAAAAGCCAATATTTTTCATGTTAAATAGACTGATAAAATCGGGCCGACTGAGCTTGAAAGACTAAAGGTAGCTTTATCACTATCGCACTAAAAGTATTTCTATATATTTTTTTTGGAGAATAGGAGTTCCTTTCTTCGGGTAATAAATATCGTAAGAAAATCCACGTGATGTTGGCCCCGATAAAGGAGTTTTGAATGCGAAAAACGAAGTTGCTCGCCGCGTGGGAATTCGGGAACAGAAGGCTTATTACATATATAGACCAGGAATCTGGATAATAATATATAAGTTAATATATATAAGTTATAATATATATAAGTTAATGCTAAACTGTCAACTAGCTGACAAATGACCAATGAATGTCAGATATTTAATCTTGACACTTGACAGCTGTCAAATCGAAAATGGAAAATTGTTTGACTGCTGCCAGCTATTTGCGGAATATCCGAGAAAATCAATTGGCTGAAATATTTGCTTGTTCTTATGTAGGTTATATTTCTCAGTTAAAATGTGATGTGAAATTTTTGAATAGAGGAGCTCAGTCTAAGGTCAGTGTGGCCAACAAAAAGTGCTTTTTCTCTGACAAGAATGACAGTTGGTTTCTACCATTCAAAAGATAAGATTTTTGCATGTTTTTTACCATCACGAACATCTATATTGCATTATTAAAAAAATGAATACACCCCCGAAGCGTATATCTTGAAATTTAAAATGACTTTTTAGCTGAATATCCAACATATCGGTGGCCAATAGCTTTAGGAACATTTGGCAAGTCACCATTTCATTTCTGTTATTCTGTCACTAGTTATGTCAAATGGCAGTGGAAAAAGTAATTAGAAGAATAGAGATACACCTAACCAGAAATGCTACAAAAATCTAATCGAAAATGAACATACACAATTAAACGAATATCAACAAAAATAAGATAACTGACATTTAACATAACTAGTGACAGAATAACAGAAATGAAATGGTGACTTGCCAAAAGTTCCTAGAATTATTGGCCGTGGGATATGTTGAGTATTCAGCTAAAAAGTCATTTTAAATTTCAAAATATACGCTTCGGGGGTGTATTCATTTTTTTAATAAAGCAATATAGATGTTCGCAATGTTAAAAAACAAGCAAAAATTTTATGTTTTGAATGGTAGACCTGAGCTGTCATTCTTGTCAGAAAAAACCACTTTTTGTTAGCCACACTGACCTTAGACTGAGCTCCTCTATTGTAAAACTTGGATTCTGTCAAATAATTATTTCCCGATATGAAAATTTTTACTTTCTTGATTGTATTATATAAGGTTTTTCCGATTTTCCTGAGAGTTTTCAAGTTTTACTTTCGAATAAGTTTTCTATTTCTGCTGATTTATATGATAAATTCGCAAGAGAATCATGCTTAAAGATATTTTTTTGATTTTCAAGTAATATTTGCAGAGTACAATAAATTTTCACTCTTTTATTGTTATTTTGAAAAAGTTTCACCTTAAATGTCCTCACCATATTCCAGAAAAGCATAATTTCACTCAGTTTAGTCAATTCTACAATGTTTTCATATGAAAAACTCGAGAAAATCGTTTTTGTGTCCAAATTTGATGTTTTCTTCGATTTTGAAGGAATTTTCCTGGAATTTTCAATTTTTAATATTATTTAAAAGATTTTTCTTTGATTTCTAAGTAATATTTGCAAAGAACAATAAAGTTTCACTCATTTATTGTTATTTTGAACAAGTTTCTCCTTAAATTTCCACACCATATACCAGAAAAGCATAATTTCACCCCGTTTAGTCAATTCTGCAATGTTTTCAAATGAAAAACTCGAGAAAATCGTTTGTGTGTCCAAATTCGATGTTTTTTTTTCGATTTTGAAGGATTTTTTCTGGAATTTTCAATTTTTAATATTATTTAAAAGATTTTTCTTTGATTTTCAAGTGATATTTGCAAAGTTCAATAAATTTTCACTCTTTTATTGTTATTTTGAACAAGTTTTCACCTTAAATTTCGTCACCATAATCCAGAAAAGCATAATTTCACCCACTCGAGAAAATCGTAGGCGTGTCCAAATTTGATGTTTTCCTTCGATTTTGAAAGATTTTCTCCGGAATTTCTAATTTTTAATATCATTCAAAACATTTTATATGCGTTTTCAGGTGAAATTTTCACACTAAACTCCAGAAAGGCATAATCTTCACACATTTCAGTCATTTTTCCAAAATAAAACCTTAATCTCTAATCCTGAAGCTTTAATCAAGTTTTTGACTCGATCTGTTACTGTGGAAGTGAAAAAAATTATAAATTCTTAAACAAAAAAAATTCCAAAAAAGCAAATAATCTTATTTCGTAAATTTTTCTGTCACTTAACGGTATTTTCAACAGTTTTCACTGGGAACCCAACTCAACCTATATTTTTTTTGAATATTCAGTTTACTTTAATTTTTGAGTTTTCGCAGGGCTTTCCATGCTCGATTACAATAGGTCGCGTGATGAAAATGATTCAACAGGAATGGGTATTTGCCATGAAAGGTAATTTATTTCGAAATATACCAACATATTTTTTTTCATCTAATAATATATAAAGTGAGAAAATCTACCATTACCTAAAACATTATTCGTTAACGGTCTTCTTTTTCGGTCTAATTACCCTTTTAGCGTGTTCAATTTACATTCAACTAATAAGAAAATTTCAATTTTCTACATGATACACTGAAATTATTATAATTTGCGCTAACTAGGTACCTTTATAATACCCACTATATTTCGAAAATATAGTTTTTCTACAACTGCTATGAAAAGTGACTTATTTCTAATAGCTTACTTAATTTCAAAATCAAATATTGCTCATACTGTGAGAAATATCATTTCTAACGGCACTTTGCCCACGCCACTTACATTTATATGGAGAATCGAATAAAATCGACAAAAACTTAGTATGCCACTGTCATCTTTAAATACCTACTTAGTTGTCACAAAACTGTCAGATTATATCGAGAAATGAAAAAGTGGAAAATCGTCAACCAGTGTGCAGAAAACATCAACCATCAATATTTTCTTCGGGTATATTTGTAATCTCACATTTTGGTAACCTCTGTGTCTTCTGATTTGATACATATGGTTAGTGACCTTTGAGCCCGCACGATATAAGAGCGCTTTTGACTATACCTATAACTAACCTCTATTCTAGAGGAAAAGTTACCGAATCAAACTCACATAAACTGATTTAATGATAACGGGGTATATACAGCGGGGTACAATTCCCCATGACACATCGTATATTACAAACTGAAAGTGCCATTTTGTAACACGAAACAGAAAGTTCATCTATCCTGGTTGTAAAAAATAAAAAGAAAAACTGACGTAAAAACATGAACAAGACAACGGCATATACTTAATAGCCACTCCAGCGTCCCATCTACTAAAAACGCAGAGTGTTCATCCACCTGAAACGGCGTTAGGTTATCAAATATGAAAGTAGAGTGTATATATATATACGCGTTGTGTTTCAGACGGAGTGTATTGCTTTGTTTTGGCAGTAAAAAGTGTGATGGTTTCACCAGGTGCGTGTTAGAGTCACTATCGATTCACGAAAAAGAAACATGTTGCCCTAACTAGTCACGCTACAATCATTTTCATTCTTAGTTTGTACGTTAGAACATTAGCATTACTCGAATATTTCGATTGATTTAGATAAATGCGTTCTGTTTATTTAATATTTTCTTAATCAAGGTGATCTTTTTGAATAACGCCCTACATTTGTCAAGTAAAAACTATACAGAACGACTTTTTATTGAAATGACTAGAATATCACAAGAAGAACATCCAATGAATTCTAAGACCGATATTGACGGACTCAATTTAATTTACTCAAACCTTATAGAACCAGACTTGAAACTAAAAAAGGAAAGATATCATAATTATTCTGTATCTAATACTAGTCCAAACATCGATACAGAAACTGACATCAATCAATGAACCAACGGACAATTGAATACCACCTTCAAAATTGCTATTTACCAACACAAATTTATAAACATTTTATTTGTCATTTTCAAATTTGACATTAGTTTGGTGAAATATTCAAAATTTAGACGTGCTTTTATATTATATATGTATGTATATTCAACCTTCATTTATTATTGAGTACGAGTAATAAATGAACTAGAATATATCGAAACGCGATTTTCATCAGTTTTTTCAAAATTTCATCCTCTTTCAAGTGAATAATTGGAAAAAAATTTCAAAACAAAATACCTAGCGACCGTTAGAGCCACTGAATTTGAATGATGATATAATATTTTATCAGGCATTCAAAATTATGTCAAAAATATAAAAAATTATAATAAAAAGTATTATTTAGAGTGGTAGGAATAAATACAGATTCTCATTATTCTTCTTGTATGAAAATAGCTTCAAATTCAATTTTAAAATTAATATTTTTATAGTAAGAAATATTTTAGTACTAATACACTACCAAATTGTCCTTTCTAGAGGATATAAATCCCCATAATATCCGCAACATCCTGGGTATATTGAACAATGGATTTGCTTCAACACGTGTCGGCGTCTCGTTCACTGAAACAAACCCTTAAAAGTAATGTGTTAATTTGCAAATTTCATTCGTTCAACAGACGACGAGAGATGAACTCTCGAGATTTTTATTAGAAAATTCATCTCGTTAAGAATCGATTGGACCCGCGAAGGGATGATGTTAAGAGTACGGATTCAAAAAAACATTATTTTTAGTACATTTTGTGTTAATGAAGGACTATCTAGCATAAGGCACCCATAACGTGTAATATATACCATTTCAATACATCTTTCAATTTAAGGCGAAAGCGAACCCAGCGCAGCCACCAAAATTTGGAATATACCCAGCTCGTTCGAGTTTGTGGTGGATGCACTCTCAGCGCAGCCGCCCAAATTTGAAATTTTGACTTGTGGGTTTCAGTTTATGGCGGAGGCTATCCTATTTGTACCGCCGTTATTTCACAAACTGAAAGAAGAACTATTAATCCGATTTTTCATACAATTGTACCGAAGAAATAAATAAAATAGCAGACAGTTAGCTATTTTAATTATGACAGCGCAAGAAACTTATCTGACTTCCTCCGCCCAAGTTTTCTAATTGAATATGAGTTACCTCAACTGAATGCTTTTTAAAAATCGTTTAATTTAATTTTTGAAGTTAAGACTAGCGCTTCTGGCAATTAATTTTTAGCAGATGAAATATTATAACGGTGGAAACCGGAGGAAAATTATCTCTTTTAAAAAATATCTTTGTCTTTTTCGACGAATATGGAAAAATATTTATTTGTTCAGCCAGAGCGATATTATAAGAGCAAATTGAAAAAATCAATATTTGAAATTACTCTATTCTGAAGGGTTTATCAGAAAATGGATTATAGAATTGAAAATGAGTGAAAATTCTTCCAATTTAATAGATGAGCGATCAATTGATAAAGTTAAACATACTAATTTGTACCAACTTTTTGGGGGAAAATTTCCTAAGGTAATCAAAGTTAGAGAGGGTTCTGTTTTTAATTTTTTTTTTAAATTTGTAATTTCTGTTGAGTTTGTTACTGTTCTCACTATGAAAAAATTTTTATTTAGTATTTACGGCTCCAAACATGACGTTTACTTGTTGCATGTTCCCTAAACTAGGAGATCTATTATGCCCTCTTACTTCTACCTAGTTTCTGAGGAGAGAGTAGCTGCTTTAGTCCAATTTCCTGGAGGAATTTTAGGATGTCCGCAGGATTCAACTTGTTAAATGTTCCTCTTTCATCCAGTAATCTCCCAGGTGCTGTGTTCTAGGATTCTGAAGTGCTGTGCAGTTGAAAAGTATGTGGATGGAGGCTTCTTCTTCCATACCACAAAATCTGCATTCTTCTTCCTCCACTATTTTGAGCTTTTTCAGGTGCCCATTCAGGCGACAATGTCCCGTTAGGATTCCTGTTAAAACTTTTAGTGCAGTTTTACTTTAACTTAAGCATTCATTTGATCTCAATAGGTTGTAGTCTCTCTTAAGAGTCTTTCATTGTATGAGCCCTACTGCATCTTTCCAATGGTCAGATCTTATCTTTTCCTCGGCTTCATTCCGCAAAAGGGTTCAGGCACCCAGAAGGGTATTTCAGTCCTCCTCTTTGCTAGTTCATCTGCTATTTAATTTCCTTCTATTCCAGTGTGACCTGGAATCCATAGTAAGGTGACTATATTGATCTCGCCAGTTCATTGAGTTTGTCTAGGCATTCCCACACCATTTTAGAACTGATTACACAAGAGCTCAGTGCTTTAATGGCTGCTCGACTATCCGACATTATGATAATCATTTGTCTCCTGTATCCTTTATCAATATTAAACTGGGCACACTTTCTTTCGCGTGGATTTCCGCATGAAAGATACTCGGGGTTATTCCCAAGCTTTCAGAGTGTTTGATTCCTGGTCCGAACACTCCTATCCCAGTTCCTTCTATTGCTTTTAAGCCGTCTGTGTACCATTAAATGGCATTCTTTTCAAGTCTGGTAATGATATTTGCATCCCATTCCTTTTTGTTGCTCAATTCCGTAACGAATTTCTTTGAAAAGTTATACTTTTTCATCATACCGTCTTGTGGCATGTCTCAGGTTGAATGATTTCTGAGAAGTGAGGGGGTGGTTTTTTCTAATGATTCCCTCTCTACTTGATCTGTACCTTGTTCTTTCTGCAACGCCACTATGTAGAGGGGTGAGGTTGAGAATCACTTCCATGGCTGCCGTTGGGCATGTCCTCATCCTGTAATGCATATACAGGATAGTCTTTGAATTTTGTAAAGGTTTTCTCTCTTCGTCAATAGGCTAGTTCTACTACTCCACGCAATGGCTCCATAAGTGATGATTTGTCCCACTATGGCAGTGTAGGTACATCCAGCTTAGGATTTTCGGGTTACAACCCCAGTTTCTTCATGTTGCATGTGTCACTTAAAAATTGAACATATTTCCGAATAAAAGCTGGTGCTATGCAATTTAATGATAATTGCACTCCTCGTCCCAGCAATAGCGTATAATATCATTTAATTCGTGCCTTATTCTACTACCTGAGCAGGAATGCTGTAGCTGGTGCGGTATGAGTAACAAATTGGCGCCCAACGTGGGCAAAAGAAAGTGATACTTTTCTTCCAGCAAACGCGAATTGAGGAAAAGAGTTTTAAGCGCAAAGTTTCAAGAAATGGTTGGATATTCAAGAAGTTGAAAAAGTAACCATAATAAAACTGGATTAATGAAAATAATTATTCCAGCGACTGTTGATAGATTTGCGGCCAAGTATCGATTTTTTCGTCAATCAAATAATGAAAATAGAAATGACACTTGAACAAACAAAACAAATATATACTTTTTTGTTTTATTAGAAAGAGATAAACTTGTTTTTTAGCTTCAATATCCGATATCGAAAAACAAACCGGTCAGACTGGGTCGTACAAATAGAAATTTTATTAGTTTTGAATTTTGTCGTAATAAAAACATGAATATGTAAATTCCGTATGGAAATATATGACACATATCATGATCTATATACGGAATGGATCGTTGCAAGCTAATAAATCCAACTGTAACCTGGTACTCCGTCTTTCCCTATGGCAACAACGATATATAGGGTCTCTGCAAAATCTCCTTACAAACAAAAACTGACGCCCTTAGAAGTTGGGCAATAATCAAGTTTCAGTTTTTAAAGCAAAAGAATTTCGAGTTGTTGGTCCATCCTCTATACAGTCCTTACGACTTTCCAACTTTTTAAACTATAAAGAATGAACTGCAAAGTCAAAGTTTCTAGTTCCCAGATGATGCCTTGAAATATTCTATTTTGAATGTACCAATGTATCTGTACACCCTGTATTTGGATATCAGCAGTGTCACATACAAAAAAGAGGGAATCGTTGAAAAAAACACCTCATTTCTTAGAAATCAGATAACCTGGGACTTGCCAAAAAAAGGTTTGAATAAAAAGTATAATTTTTCAAAGAAATTCGTTATGGAATTAAACAACAAGAAGGAATGGGATCCAAATACCAGTACCAGACTTGGAAAGAATACCATTCAATGGTACACAGACGGCTCAAAAGCGATAGAAGGAACTGGGATGGGAGTGTTGGGGTCAGGAACCAAACACTCTGAAAGCTTGGGAAAAACCCCAAGCAGAAAATCCACGCCATATAAAAGTGCGCCCAGTTCAATATTGATAAAGGATACAGATGACAGAGGATTATCATAATGTCGGATAGTCAAGCAGCCATTAAAGCACTGAACTCTTGTGTAATCAGTTCCAAAATGGTGTGGGAATGCCTAGATAAACTAAATGAACTAGGCGATAACAATATAGTCACCTTACTATGGATTCCAGGACACACTGGAATATAAGGAAATGAAATAGCAGATGAACTAGCAAAGAGGGGGACTGAAATACCTTTCTGGGGGCCTGAATCCTTTTGCGGAATCAGCCCCAATGTAATATTGGAAGAAATAGCCGAGAAAAAGAGAAGATCTGACCATTGGGAAGATCTAGTTGGGCTCATACAATCTGGGTGACTACAGCCTGTTTAGATCAAATGAATGCTTAAGTTAAAGTAAAACTGCACTAAGAGTTTTAACAGGGATCCTAACGGGACATTGTCGCTTGAATGGGCACCTGAAAAAGCTTAAAATAGTGGAGGAAGAAGAATGTAGATTGTGTGGCATGGAAGAAGAAACCTCCATCCACATACTTTCCAGCTGCACAGCACTTCAGAATCCTATATACCTTGGAGATTACTGGATAGAAGAGGAACATTTACCTAAGTGGAAGCCTACAGACATCCTTAAATTCCTTCGGAAAAGGAGCTGTTAGTTTCTGAGACCCTCCTCAAAAACTGAGTAGAAGTAAGGGGTCTCAGTGAATGTCACCCCAAAATACATACATACATCTGTACACCCTGTATTTGGATAGTACCAGCGGTGTCACAAACAAAACTCACTCTAACATCGATTACTTGATAGTTTTTAAGCAAAATGGAGCGTCATTCATATTTTCCCACTCTCAAGTTTCACGTGTCTATAAATTTTATGTTGTATAAGGACAAAATGCTTTTCAATTTTTTTTCCTCAGACATTGCGTGACCGCCAACACTCTACAGCATTTCTTTTTAGCAGTAGAATATATCTGATCGACTTCCCAACTGTTTGATTTCCATTTAGATGGAATCAATTATTTTATTAAAAGGAAAATAATTATCTATAGCATAACCGGCCACATACGTGAAAAATACGAAAAATTAGAAAACACGCAAACATGCTGCTGATATTTTCTCAATCAAAATAAGTGTATTTAATTAATCTCAGTTTAGTCCAATCGGATTAGCCCAAAAACTATCAAAACATGGATGTCAAAGCCGTAGACGAGATTTTTGATGGAATCTCTTAAAAATATCATATGGTTAATGATAATCAATTGCCTCTACCAGTTTTTAGGCTGTGCTATTTGCACAATAACAGTTTAGCAGCCACAGCGGATGAATAAGTAAAAAGAATTGAAAAAACGGCTGTTTTTCAGACACAAAATACTAATGCAATTTATGAAGCAATGTTAATCATTATTTGTCTCATAATACGTTACTTATTCACGAACTGAATGCAACAAACGCGGTTTTGATATCTTATTCAGTTGCTGAGTAATCTAATTGTTAATAAACATTTAGTGAAAGAAATAGACATTGTTAGAATAAAAACATATGCCACAAAAAATTGTTTAAACTCACAATATATATTTTTTAATTATGGCGTCATTAACGTATTTCTCATCTAAGGTCGACATAAATTTCATCTGTTACTTTTGACAGTTCAGCTGTCATATTTTGAAAACAATTCTTAACATATGTCATTGATTATAATTTTGAGGTTAAGTTTAAAATAACATTCAAGTAATATAAGACATAAGTGAAACAGCAGAATACGTCACCCATTATGACGTAACGGCAAAGGATAGCTGAACAAACAATACTACATCTAATTTATTGCTAATATTATTTTTTATCCTTGCTTGATTGAAAATTGAGCGTTCTACTAGGATGTGTTTTACAGTTAATTGGCAATTACATAGTTCACACTGTGGAGGTTCAGTTTTTTTAATAATATACTTAACTATGAGTGATGTTGGTATGGCCTAATCGGAGTCTTGATAATATTACTTGTGATGCTCTATCAAGATTTGTATAGGGCCAAGGTTTTACTGTTGTTTTAACAACTTATAATAATGTTTTTACACATACTAGAAGATTACAGCTATCATATGAAGTGATTTAATCAACAATTTTTTCGGTTTAACTGACTTAGACGTTATTTAAAGAAGTGGTTGAAATTTTACCTCAGTAACAATGAAGATATCTGTGCGGTTTCTTATTTCAATTAGAATCTGTAAAAACCCACTTAAATTACTTGGAAAAACACAGCTTTTGGCGTTTTAAACGTTCAACTCGGACTATTTAATCTCGAGTTATTGAATCCCAAACTTGATCAACGATTTTAGGCAAACGAACAACAATATAACGGAAAAAAAATACTGTCATGCGGGTCCTTCTGCATACTTCCCAGATATTTTTAACACACCTACCTTCCATAACTTATCAGTCATCAACAATTAAATCAAATAGAAGAGAGAATGTGCGCGGAAAAGGCTCTCGGCGCTGTGATTCCGAAGGGAGGGCATGGATGAGTATAGCGGAGTATAGCAGATTATAATTTGTGGCTAGAGGTTGAATCGTACCTGCACGTTGGTATTTTCTTTTTCGTTAGCTTGTTGTGAGTTTCAACAATGTTTTGTGGCATATGTCTTTATTCTAACAATGTCTATTTCTTTTACTCAATGTTTATTAACAATTAGATTACTCAGCAGCTAAATAAGATATCGAAACCGCGTTAGTTACTTTCAGTTTGTGGAAAAATAACGTATTAGGGAACAAATAATGATTTACATTACTTCATAAATTGCAGTAGTATCTTGCTACTGAAAAACTGCTGTTTTTTCAATTTTTTTTACTTATTTATCCGCTGTGGCTGCAGAGATGGGAATTTTTACAATTTGAACCACGGAATTTTATAGCAAGTGCTCTATAACTTTGTTTCTATAAATATGCACGATAAACTTAATACTTCTCGAGTAAAATTCGAAAACATGGCGAAAAACAGGCCCATTTTTGGTTGTTTTGGCTATAAACTGTTATTCTGCAATTAGCACAGCCTAACAACCGGTGGAGGTGACTATAATTAACCATATTTTAGAGGGATTCCATCAAAAATCTCGCCTACTGCTCTCACAGCCACCTTTAATGCTAACCCGACTGTACTAGTTGCCCTGAGGAAAATTCCCAATTTACCCCAAATTTTCGTACATCTTCATTGTTTCCATTTATATGTCAAGCTAAACCTTTTTTTCCCGACATCGTAAATATGCAATATAACAATGGCTTAAATGAAATATAGTTAGAGTCCGTAGCTCCCCTTTTTAATGTTTCGATCCTCGAAAAGAGATTAACCATTTGATATATCGACTTCCGCATCATGCAAGAAATTGAAAGGTGTCATGACGTCGACATGAAGCGGCTTCACGTGCTTTTGACATTGTTAAAAATAATTATTTCTAGTCTTCGAAAATTTTACAGTCTCACTATGATGTTACCAGCTTCGTATGACGTATAGGTGGAGAAATATGATGCATATTGAAAGTGTTTTTTATCGGATCTGATAATTAATAAATGTTAAATGTTATGTTATTTCAAGTGATACATTTTTACCAACACATTACTTTTTGTTTCAGTGAAAGATCGCCTCGGAGAATGTTATAAGATTGAAAAAACTTACCGTTGGAGAAAACTTGACCGGTAACAAGCAGCACCAAAACAGTGGCAAAAACACCACGTGCCATCTTCATAAATAACCTATAGAAGGAATAAACACATATTTACATTGATATAAAAAAGATCAAACCCTCTCAGCAGGTTTTCCATAACAGTAGATTAGAAATATATACAATCGTAGAATCACAGCATCAGCAGATTTTCTTCATATTGTCGAATTAATTTTATACAGTTGGTTGTAAATGTATTTTTGTTTAGTTTTCCCCGACATCTTGTTTAAAACTATTCACTGCACTTTATAGTTGGATGTGATATGGAAATTTGAATGTGTTCAGGTTAAAGTGTTTAAATTAACTTGATATTTCAATTGTTGCACCTTTAAAATAATATTTATTCATCAATATAACTTTAAGACGATATATAGAGCGCTGGAAGTGTTACAGGTTTCTATAGAACAAGACTGTAGTGAATAAAAATATTTTATAAGCATTGTTTTTAAGTGTGATAGTTATACAAATACAAATATTCGATAATTACTTGTTTTGCTTGGCTCAAAACGTCAAAATATGCTCAAAATCACTTGTAATCTGTGCTCAAAATTCATAACGCCATGTTTGTTTGCTTCATTGTTTGAAGGTGTTAAATCGGCGATATAAATTGTGTTATTTGACTAATCGATTGTGCGTTGTGGTAATATTAACTATAAAAATATAGTGGTATAGACTATTATTCTTATAAAATGAATAAACATCATGGCGGAGTGTATTGTTCATACAGAGACTGTCCAAATAAATTTTATTCGGAAATAATTTCAATTCATGGCGCAGTTTTAAAGATTTAGTGGAAACTTCCAAAAAAAAAACTAAATCCGGCACTAGAAATTGTTATTATCCCTGAGTCAACACTGCAATTTGGTAAGAAATTCAAAAATATTTCAAACTGGCAACATCGCGGCTATACCGAGTTAAAGGTCCAAGGTCATTGAAGACGGAGCTGAAAATCGTTGGATGTTTTACCGGGATTTGTATCTGTTCTCTTTATTATCTGTGCAGATAGGATATTTTCATTTATACCAATCGATTTAGAAGGCAATTTTAACAATATAAACGATATTTCGATTTTGAGAATCTTGGAATGTCAGTTTTACAATAAAAAAATTATTTCATATAAATATAGAAGGTAAAGACCAAGCGCTAGCCCTTTCTGTAATAATCGACGCGTTCTTAGTGTAAAGAACACTATGTATACATGTTTTATTTTCATTACCTCAAAAAATATAATCATTTAGAGTATTTCTATGTGATTGTGATGGATGTAGATATATTTTGTAGACACTAATAACCAATGGAGGTAGATAATATTAGATAATTTTTGTCATTTATTAAAGTGGTTTTGTTTCTATAAAATTTTTTTCAAATCAATAATCTTGAAATTTTATTATTTCAGACTTAACTTCTTTCGGAAATTTACTTTCTCCGCAACCAAAATTTTCAATAATGGCGATTGCACAAAGAACGCTGTGGAACCACCTTATCCGCCACCAAATTTTCCAATAATGGCGAATGCACAAAAAACGCTGTGGGACCACCTTATTCGCCACCAAATTTTCCAATAATGGC
>CAJUYG010000303.1:183444-222044 GCA_910591675.1 Galerucella calmariensis
ATAGCATATTTTCCAAAAACAGAAAATTTCCTATATCTGCATCAGCAAACTGGTATTTTATGTCAAAGACCATAATTCATCGTATTTATTTTGAAAATTAGCTACTATTTTGTAATATTAATTTGTATTTGAAAGACCTTTGTTCTGATGACCTAAAAACTCGAAAATAAATCGATTCAACCAACAAACCTTCACACTATTCAACAATTCTTGTAAATAATGCTTAAATTGTAGGTGCTTTAGATTGAAAAGAGATACAACTAGTAATATTTACTCATTTTATAATGATTTTCTTGTTGGAGAATATCTCGAATTACAATCTTTTCAACTGTTTTCTAGTGGAAAGAATGCATTTTTCATTGACCGATTTCACATGATTTATTATTTTATTTATTCAACTTTTTAACATTAAAAATCTGAACGTGTTCGATAGCTGGCAGCGTTTTTACGTGTTTTATGTAACTTAGCACAAAGCTTTTATAATCTTTCACATCTAAAGATATTTCCATTAAATAAAAACCAACTATAATGGGTAGGTGGTACTACAGATAGAAGCAACAAGCCAAAGGGCGCTGTGTAAATGGGAATGTCCCGTCTGAACTCCGGAGAAAGAGCAAAAGACAGACAATCAGAGGTTTTTCGAAGACTTTCATTTTAAAAACACAGTATATAAACTGCTGGTTCTTATCTGTGATTTGTATAATCAACTTTGTTGACATATCTTTTGACAGCTAGTCGAGAACTATAAATTTCAGGACACACTGGAATAGGAGGAAATGAAATAGCAGATGAACTAGCAAAGAGGGGGACTGAAATATCTTTCAGCCCCGGAAGAAATAGGTATATCCGAGGAAAAGAGAAGATCTGACAATTGGAAAGATCTAGTAGGGCTTATACAATCAAAGACTCTTCTGGGTGACTACAACCTGTTGAGATCAAATGAATAGGATCCTAACGGGACATTGTCGCCTTAATGGGCACCTGAAAAAGCTCAAAATAGCGGAGGAAGAAGAATGTAGATTTTGTGGCATGGAAGAAGAAACTTTCATCCACATAATTTTCAATAGCACAGCACTTCAGAATCCCAAAGCACAACACCTGGGAGATTACTAGATAGAAAAGGAACATTTATCCAAGTTGAAGCCTGCAGACATCCTAAAATTCCTACGGGAAGTAGGACTAAAGGAACTATTAGTTTCTGAGACTCTCCTCAGAAACTAGGGGGCACAATATATCTTTTAGGTATCAGTGAATGTCACATCGATAGAAAATATTGATTTTCACTAAAAAATACACCTACAGCGACATGAACACGCTCACCCAAATCTCTTGTTTGATTCTATAAGCCATAAGATATCTAGATAGACCAGTAGCCACTCGTTACAAAATAACAGTTATCAAAATGTAAAAGTGGTGCGTCCCCCTCTATAAATAATCTACGAACTCATTTTTATATTGTTGGAAAATTTGATCTTACACAGAAACGTAATTTATCATTCGTCACCCAGAAAATAAGGGAATAAATAACGTCAGAGTATTTCCATACATCGTTAGAAGCTATTTTTTATTTTAATTTCAACCCTATTAACCTTGAAAACGGATGCGCGAATTGGAATTTTAGTATTTTCGACATTAATTATATCACGTGATCTTAGTTTGTAAGAGTATATCGAGATATTTATGCAACAAGGTCATTAGATTTTTAATTTTCGTTAGTTATACAGGGTGTACCAATCTTACGACAAACTTCGGCATTTGGGTTATTTCAAGAGATATCAAAAAATGTTATTAACAAAAATAGTAGATGTGCTGAAGGTCCATATTTTGAAATTTCATCGAACTATACAGAGTTATATACGTTATATATATACGGTTGAAATTAGAAACCGGTTGACTACCAAACAGGCTCTATAGGCAACAAAACAACCAGCATATAAAATTGTTGATTTTCATTTGTACTTGTTAATATCTTCATATTTTCAATGTTACAGCTTAAAATTATGTTGCAAACAGAGTTTTTCAAAATAAAAGTCCTTCAGCATTTGTCAGTTCACATCCCATTTAATTTTATGCCAAAATATGTCATATATATATAGAGCATGAATAGCGTTCAAATTAACTTTTTTCACTTTATTGTTTCAAGTGGCACACAGGAAATGAAATATCTCGAGATAAAATTAGAAGTAGTCAAGATTTGAATAGAACATCTTCAGAGAAAATAATTATTGCAGCTGAATACCCATTTTTTGGATAATTAAAGTGTCTTCTTTTAAACTGTTGAATTTTATTTCGTGAAAAATTGTTACTGGATTCTGATATAATAGAGGTAAGAACATTTCTGAGAAATGCAAATAAAATTGAAGATTGACTAACTCTTTATTTTAGTTTGTTTTCAATCTAGAGGACCGGGTGTTTGATTAAGAAAGATAACTTGCTGTATCTCAGAAACTATTTGTCATACAGCTTAGAGAAAAATATCTTGCCCAAGAGATACTTCAAACATCCTACTTCACCGCCAGAGGGCGTAGTTCCTAATAATATCACGAAAAACATCATTTTTCTTTAATAAAATTTATAATATATATTATATATATAGACCTTGATTGCGTTTGTTTTGCCGACGGACTGAACTTTGAAATTAAATTGGTTTTTGCTAACAAAATAACTTCCTTCCATATAACTGATATATACCTTTTAGAAAGTGAATGACATAAAGGGAGTGTAGAACAAGAAAGCATTCTTTCAATTTCCTGTGAGCTTCTAAAGCTTATTTTTTATCGAAAATATGCTTTGTAAATTTTATAATACCATAGAATGATCCAATTTCTTTATTCGAAACATGTGAATTTTATTAGATTGAATGTGAATCCGTCCGAAACCAAGTGAACGGTTCATATTATTACTCTACAAGTCGTGAGCTTATTGGATTTCCTCCTTTGCAACTTTTTTAGACTCTAATAGTGAGGTATATACATATGTATATTGAAAAATTCTTAGAACCAAACAAAATTTCAATGACAAAATACATATTCTCCTCTCCTCAAATAATACCAACAAAACAATAAAGAAACAAATAATGAGAAAAATAAATTCAAACAATAGATACAACAATACAAGCATAAACCAAATATGGCGACACAGCAATGGAATTACAGCATCACTACCGCCACCTGCCTCTACCCTGCAGGAAATTTAATCGTTGTTTGTGATTCACTCTGTATATTGACGATATTTTCGGATTTAATTAGTCGACAGTAATAAAAAAACCTTTAAAATCACCTTCTTATGAAGTTCGATGCGCTTAAAATGTATTCGCGTGACACGAAGCAGTAAAAATACCCCATAGCAGTCATAGAAGGGATAACTTGAAGCTTGATCTTTCTTTGAAAATATTGTTTTAACATGTGGTAGTTTTTTTTCGAAAAAAAAATGCAACCGGTGTAGCCGCAGACCATAACGATATCGTTTTTCTGTCATTGAAAACGGTAATTATGTAGCATGAAGTTTTAGCTTGGTTAAAAGGTTTTATTGCTTTCAACCCCATAAAGTTGCTGCGACTCAGATTAGATATTCATGATTCGTGCAAAGTATTTGTAATTTAAATTTTACGATTTTAACAAGAGCTTTCTCCGAGGTTACACAAACTCTCTTCTGTCAACCGAACATTACAGATATTGGTTGTGATTTTATTTGTATCCAAAATTGTCGCTTAAACGCTCAAAATGGTGCAGGAAGATGAATGTAGATCCTGTGACATGAAAGAAGAAACCTCCATCCACATAGCTGCGAATTGCACAGCAATTCAGAATCCTAGGGAGACTATGATGGATGGATGGAATAGGGACAATTTCCTTAGTACAATGTCCTGTAAGCAGTCCCCTCAGGAACTAAGCAGAAGTAAGGGAGCACGATAGATCTTCTAAGTCTCTGTGAATATCATCCCATATACACACTTGGGTTCATAGAGCCCTAGATACAGTTAACCGCTGGTCAACCTATCTGTTTTCTAGAAAAACTAAATTTATATAAAACTTGTAAATTTTCTCATAATACATCTTTAAATTGCCAAACAAAACCCTATTTTATGGAATTATCCTCTTTTTAAGTAAAATTCTAAAATTTCCAAACAAAATGCGTGTTGATTATGGTAATATATTTCACTCAAACTTTAGAATATGAAACTAATTTAAAGCAAGAAAGCATTATTTCAATTTCCTGTTTCTGCAACTATACGTGCATTCTCGACATTATAATTTGACTTATATCCTTTTTAAAAATGAACAATGGTATTTCAAAAAGTTTCACTCATTCAAAGAACTTGAATCCAAAATATTATTTATTATTTCATAAATTAAAGATGTTAGGTGGAGAAATTGTAGAAACTTGTTTCTAAAAAGGTCAAGATTTCGTTGGAACACTCTGTATATATAGTATAAACTCGTCGTGACACATAAGGTGGGAAAAACTTTTTGTTTGACGGGATGTTGTGTACAAATTTAAAATATTTAGACTCCACTCTGAATTTTTGATCGATAAGGGGTATCTCTAGCTACCAAAACTTCCATTAAAATGTGTACCTACTGCAAAATTCACTAGAAAAGGGTCAAAACAATCCGATATAGTTACTTCTAACCTCTCCCGGAAGCGAAAAGGCAAGACCGTTTGTTAATAAACCTTCAAAAACCTCAGGCAGTGGGGCTATTTACATATATTTCTCTAGAACAGGTTCTTCGTAATGTGTAGATTACTCTTCATCTTCATACCCTGGCCTTTTCTTTTTTTACCAAAAGAAACACCACAGGTAAGAAAATTCACATCCCTACGGACAGCACTACTAGCCCTGAACAGACCACGTATCACATCAGGCATAGGGAGTGTCACCTGTCCCTGATCGAAGCCTGTAGCAACAACGAAGTCACTCTAGGCTGGATCAAGGGCCACAGTAAATCGAAAGGTAACCACATTGCCGACTCACTAGCCAGGAAAGCAGCCTCCCAAAAACACTTTCACTGGTCTGTCGGCGTTGGCTATGATTGACCTAATAAAGGAACACTCCCTTGATAAGTTTAAGGGTAGATGGGACGATGCAGAAGGTTTTAGGCTTGCCAAGGAACTGCTGCAGTATCCGGATAGGAGAGTAGTCAAAAAATACGTGACTATGAACAGACAGAACCTTCGGACAGCCAAAACAAGTGGGCTGGATGACGATCTAGAAGGAAGTCTGAACCTCAGAAGGATGCACAATGGGTCAATTGTGGCCTAAGTGCTGTGGGGTCACCCATCCTTCAAAATCTTACAGATACAGAGATACCCTGGCCTTTTAGGATCATCTTTTCGACAAATTCCAAATTAAAAATCTTATGCCCAAAAGTTTCCCAGTTTGGAATAATTTAATGATATTTTTTTGAAAATAAATGTCGAAAACATAGGATAATTACTAATTCCCATGAAATAAATAAAACGACCCAATAAACAGATTTATTCCCATTTTAACTATATAAAATGTATCAATGGAACGACAAATTGATTAACAACAATGAGTGTTGCTATTTTTTCGACACGATTTTATCATTTACATAATTAAGATCCAATTTGTTATTATTGTTAAATACTCATATATTATTTATTAATTAATATACGACTGGATGAGTACAGATTGAATATTTTGTATACTGTTGATAATGAAAATAATGAATATGTACCGGTAAATTGAAATAATCCATTTCGTTATCTGTATTTTTGTTTCATACACCAGCATTATAAACAACGAATAATGTAAATCAAATATAGATGGATGAAAAGGTAACAGATATAAATTAACGAGTTGTGCTCAACTCTAAGCAATGTTATATCAGTCGATGATTTTTCATAGATGCACCATTTGCGGTACCCTTAAGACTTGTAGAAGGAGAGAAATGATTTGCGCCCCTAAAATGTAGGTACAGTTCAAGTTTCCTTAGGAAATAATGAAGAAAAATTGTGAGCTTAGTCTCATTGAGTTATGATAATAAAAATTGAAATAGTATCATAACCAGATAAGTTGTGGAAAGCCACGGGAACCGTAGAATTTAATAGACAATATCAATTTCAAAAAGCTGTTTACATTATTTTTTTTTCTTTAAAAAATAACCTTTTCTATCCATTTTAAACGGAAATTTCAATATGAACGTTTATTTAAAAAAGAAAGAATGGCGTGAACAGGAGTAATAACGACGTTATAAAACATTTTGAAAACTCCCTTTCCATGTACTTTGGTTGACACACCTATTAGTTTAATTGCTTTTGTAAGTTCGCATCCTATGTTTATTAAAAGTTCTGTTTGAAAATGAAACATGATCAAACAATGTATTGTATGAAAATAATTCAATATTACGAATACAAATTTTCATTTCTACTCGATAACTTCTACCTGTTGATGTCCAGGAGGCATTTTAAGCCATGAGGGTATTATTTTCAAACGTTATTCAGAAAAGTAAATGGAAAAAAGTATTTTCTTGTTAACTTTAGAGCTTCAAATGGTTTAAAATTGACGCAGGCAGTCTGGAGTCCGAGCAGTGGTATATTTGGATATAAAATCTATTTATAACTAATATTTCATTTCCTCTTTCAACGCATTTATTCAAAATACTTCTTTTGAAAAAAACCGTATTCACATAGAAAAAAGATCTAGTGGGAGAAACGCTAAGACATTGAGAAAGGCATTTTGGAAAATACAGACACTGAGAAAAACGTTTTTGAACTTTCAGACACTAAAATGTGAAAGATCTGAATGGAGAAAAATGTTTTTGAACCTTCAGAAAATGAAATGTGAGAAAACTGTGTAAGTGGAAAACGTTTTTTAACCTTAGACATTGTGAAAAATGTATCTGAGCCTTCAGATACTAAAATTTAAGAGATCTGGCAGGAGTGAAACGTTTTTCATCCTCCAGATACTGAGAATGAAAGTTTTTGAACTTTTAGACACTGAAATGTGAAAGATCTGAATGGAGAAAAATGTTTTTGAACGCATGGAAAGTGAAATGTGAAGAAACTGTTGAGTGAAAAACGTTTTTTAGCCCTAAGACACTGGGAAAAATGTTTCTGAGCCTTCAGATAATGAAATGTAAGAGATCTGGCTAGAGGAAGACTTTTTTATCCTCCAGATACTGAGAAAGAAAGTTTTTGAACTTCTAGACACTGAAATGTGAAAGATCTGAATAGAAAAAAAAAAGGTTTTCGAACCTTCAGACTGTGAAATGTGAAAGATCTGAATGGACAAAAATATTTTTGAACGCACAGTGAAATATGCGGAAACTGATGAATGGAAAACGTTTTTTAACCTTAGACACTGGGAAAAATATTTCTGAGCCTTCAGATACTAGAATGTAAGAGATCTGGCAAGAGTAAGACGTTGTTTATCGTCCAGACACTGAGAAAAAAAGTTTTTGAACCTTCAGACACTAAAATATGAAATATCTGAATAGAGAGAAAAGTTTTTGAACCTTGAGGCACTGAAATGTGAAAATTCTGAATAGAGAAAAATGTTTTGGTTCGCCCAAAAAGTGAAATGTGAGAAAAGTCGTGAATGGAAAACGTTTTTTAACCTTAGGCACTGGCAAAAATGTTTCTGAGCCTTCAAATGCTGAAATGCAAAAGATCTGGCAAGAGATAGACGTTTTTTTATCCTCAAGACACCGAAAAAAAAGTTTTTGAACTCTTACACTGAAATGTGAAAGATCTGGATGGAGAAAGATGTTTTTGAACGCACAGAAAGTGAAATATGCGGAAACTGATGACTAAAGAACGTTTTTTAAGCCTTAGTCACTGGGAAAAATGTTTCTGAGCCTTCAGATACTAAAATGTAAGAGATCTAGCAAAAGGAAGACGTTTTTCATCCTCCAGACACTGAGAAGAACTTTTAGACACTGAAATGTGAAAGATCTGAATGGAGAAAATGTTTTTGAGCCTTCAGACAGTGAAATCTGGGAAAAGACGTGAGTGAAAAACGTTTTTGAACGCTTAGACACTTGGGAAAATTGTTTTTGAGCTTTTAGACCCTGAAATGTGGGATAACTTTATAGAAAAAAACGTTTTGAACCTTGAGACACTGAAAAAAACGTTTCTTAGCATTCAGATACTAAAATGTCAAAGATCTGGTAACTTTTTAAAACTTCAGTCACTGTTATGTAAGATATTTGGTGACAAAAAACATTTTTGAACCTCCCCAGTTAAATTATTGATAAAAAAAAGTGATAATGCATGGAAAACTTTTGGCGGTCGATACTCATAGTTAAACTAATCCTTGTACATAATGTAACGCCTGTGCCACTGAAAAAGGTACAGCATGACAAATGAGGGTAATTCCCTACCAACAAACAACAACGATAACACACCAAAATCTCTTACATAGATACCTGTAGATCGTAAATCTCAAATACCCCACTAACTATCGTGTATTTTGGAACACAAAGACAATGTTAGAGTCGACTTTACAACATTCGTCAATCTTCGATAAGTTTAACGGGAATTCTATCTTTGTATATGTATCGTTGAATCATTGGCAGATTCAACTTTAGCGTGTGTAATATAAATCGGGTTAGTGTTGTGAATTAGATAGACTGCGAACATATGGTTGTAATATCAGTTGTATTCAGGAAAGTTGAGATTTATTGTGTGTGAATGAAAAAAGTAAGTATCGTGATATTTATGGTAGAGATGGAGTTCAAAGGTTGCGTTATAAATGGAACGCCCTATCTATATCTGTATCTGTAGAGTAGGGAGGGTGAGTGTAGGCTCACAGCACTTAGGCCACATGTGACCCATTGTACATCCTCCCGAAGAGTTGTCCTCCTAGGTCATCGCCCATCCTGTCGTTCCCAGGAAGGTGGACAGGTCACTAGGAGACATCTCCTTTATATAGGCAGGTGTAGGCAAAGACTCACCTAACACACACACTCTCTTATAGACGATAGCTCCGGACACTCGCATAAGACAGTTTCATCTGTGGAGACGTTTCCTTAGTTGACAGTGGCCAGTCAAAAATCCTACTGTTAAACGTAGGTTTTTCCTGGTCATCGTCAAATATTTCTTCGGTGCCAGCTTCCCAGGGTCGCCCAGGGTGATCCTGGCAAGACTGCATCCTTTGATTCCATCCCATCTCTTAAGGTATTGAGCATGGATGTAACGTTTTGCTAGTTCCGCAATTGTCGAAGTCGGTAGGTGTCACTGGGTCCTAGACTTAAAATTTTAGGACCCTGGCTAAAGAATCGGCAATGCGACTACCTTCACTCTTGACGTATCCTTTAAACCACCTCAGGATAATATTGTTATCTGCCGAGGCGTTAGCTAAATCTTGGTTGGCACTATAGTACTAGCCCCGATATAACACGTTGTCTGTTCAATGCAAATTGTTATGTTTTTGCCAGAAAATCCTTTGCTGGTTAGTTCTTTTGCAGCAGTTGAGATACCTCTTAGAACTGTTTGAACCACGCTGGTATTGTTTCCCATTCCCCACTTAATCCTTAGGCATAGTGCTCTCGAGCCTTCTTTCATTTTCGAGCCATCTGGATGGAACGCCCTATATTTTACTACTATATAGTATTGTTAACGGTCTTCGCAAGTTTGTACAAAGTTTGATTTAAACTCGTTTAATTAGGGTCAAAATCGAGTGAAAAGAAGTCGGTTACAAACATACATACAAACAGGTGAGGCTAATAAAAGCGTGTTAAAACCAGCTAGGAGTATCCATTCAATCCTACTTAAACATTTCTCTCAGTTTCTCTTCTTTGCAGGGTTGTCATTTTCAAAAACTTTGACTTCTCTGCATTGACTATCATGCCATCTCTATCAAAGATTCGCATTTTTCCCCCTATTTTTTGGGAATCAAACCACGACAAATTCTATTTAGGTGAAACATCTAGACCATTGAAAGTCCAAATAAGTGAACATGAAAAATATATCAAAGATAGAGAGTCAGGTATTTGCAAACTTGCTTGGGAAGAGGGGCATAAAATTCAATGGGATTCGACAAAAATAATATTGAAAGAGCCAAATAATAAAAGACGAAAAATCAAAGAAAGTGCTTTAATACAACTAAATGCGGATAAATGTGTAGCTAGTATTTCAGCCGAATGTAGTCAAATTTACCAATGTTAGAAAGAGAAATTTCCAATAATCAATTACCTGCGTTATCAGGATAGCATCATAAGTTTTTATTCAGGTTTTCTTATGATTTATCATTGGAATAGTTGTTAATCGATACACACTCCAATACACAAAATCACCAAACTGGTGTTATACATATTTTGAAAACAAAAATAATCATACACAAAAAAGTAACAACAAACGCGTTTTATAAAATTTCCAAATAAGCGGAAAAAAGCGCTATCCCAATAAAAACCGTTCATGTCATAAAATAAAATATTTTATTTCACAGTTTACCAGAGGTGTAATCTACTATGAATGGACCTTAATAAAGTTTGACAACCAATTTTTGTAGTCTTAAACCTAAAAATATTATTGATTGTCTAGTTGTCAAATTTTTTTCGTTGTTTCTGAATATAAAATAAAAAATATTGAACATTATTGTGGTTTGATTCCCAAAAAATAAGAGAAAAAAGAATAAGTAATGCCACAAGGAACTTCAGAAGATATTTTAAGATTTGCATGCTCTTTTCGGCTATTTTTTTATGTTGTGCGCGTATGCCAGCAATTGTGTCGTTTTTTGTGTAATTTGTTTTTTAATTTGATGATGGAGAAATTTGAATTTAATTTTCGTAAGAAAATATATTGTTTTCCAAAATAAAATTTTATTATAAATTTCGTTAATTTTCACTAGGTACGTAATTAAATTTGAAAAAAAAATAGATAATTTCATAAATTATTTAAAATAGAAGTGTGGAGAAAAAAATTAAACTCACGAATTGAAAATATGAAAAAACAATTCCAAACTTTGTTACATTAGTCCAGACAAATTTCCATACCACGCAAAATTAAAAATAATTTAAAAAAATCACAAACACTTTTAAAAACCACTTGATGCTTCCAGACCAATTTTCATAAAATTTTCCCAAATCACAAGGGAAAAAAAATCCACTCACAACCTCAACCGAAAGAAAAACACAAAAACTTAACACTCTTCCCGCTAACCGTTTTTTTACTACCGAAGACACCAACTATAGCGAAAAAGAAGAGAAACAATCACACGTGCCCTACATAGCCGACCAAAGCGGTGCGTTCTCTCGCATAACGTGCTATAGCGCGGCTACTACTGACTAGAAAATCCAGTGGGCCTGGACAAGAATGTCGAACAAAACGGCATCGCGCATCGGGAACTGGATGAACTCGCGCTCACCCTAAGGACGGCCCTATACTACAGTCTTTCCTTACATGCGGATATATGCAGATTATCGTCCAAACTAGACCACAATTAAAACAAGATTAAAATTTTTTTAGATAAAAAGATAAAAAGACGATGATGTCATTTTTAGTTACTTTCCTGTTTATCAGAATAAATATTAATTTACCTACTATAAATATAATTTAATATCCTCAACAGCCAGGACAATTTACAGCTAACGGGTTGGCAAAACTTCAAGTCGTTGTCAGATCAACTGGTAAAATTCCCCTGTTTGCTTGGACGTTTATCAACATTCGATCATGGTCTAATATTCACAAGGTTTTTTGGTGCTTTTAAATTCATTGTTTCTTTAAGATTAAAAAAACAGTTATTTTCATATCTAACTATTTAAATAAATCTGCAGTGTGTAGTTAATAAAATGCCGAAACACCTGAACAGTAAATGTCAAGAGATGGTAACATCTTTGTTAAGCTATTTTGAACGAGAATGCTCAAACGGGGGCCCGCTTCTCGCGCTTACTGCTGTAAGAGACGTAAGTAATAGTATTCGCTATTTGTATTTATTATTATTAACAAAAATCAATCTAACATCAGATTGATTTTTCTAGTTTTCGTTAAGTGAAGAAAAAAACTACAGTTTCGCAACATCACAATATTTTGTTTTGCAACGTCATCGTTTTTTTATCGTGAATAAACTATAGTATATTTTTTCGTGAGAAACAAAAAAAGTCAAAGGTTCTAATTTAACTTCTGTTGATACATTTGGACTCGCCCTGTATAAGGTTTTTCAGATATTAGGGCAGGTTTAGTGAATTATAAATCTATACGTATACTTATTAATTTACTCTTTACATTTTTATAAATAATCTATAGCCTAGTGGTGGTTGACTATGGCGCGGACGATAGAGGTTCGATCCTCACCTGGTTTAGTTAGTTTTTTCTTTTCAGTCGTGGAGAAAGTATAGTCTTTTACTTGTGTAGAATGGCTATTATTCTGCACTCATTGAAGAATATACTATTCTATTATCAACCTAGGTCAATAATGTACAAATTCAAATATTTTGAGAATTCTGGGATAGTAGTTCAACAAAAACTTGTGCAACATCATTTTGTATACCCAGGAGATTGTCTTTAGCATATTTGCTGCCTGAAATTACCTCTCAAGATAAAATTATTTGAATAAAAATGCCATTAATTTAATATTCGCGCTCAACCAAAAATGACTGATGACATAACGAGTACGTTCATAATATTTCGAAAACTGACAGTGTACTTGTCAGTCAGACGACGGGGCAAACGCTTCTCGTGGTGCGTTTGTGAATTATTTTCATTTTTTTTTAAATTTGGCTAGTAGTGGAAAAAATTGTATATACACCATGGTGGTGAAGACATTTATAAGTCTCGCACCTTATTTCGGTGCAAACTCTTAACACTTATGTTTAGTCACCTAAATTCAGTTGATTGCCATTAAATGTCATTGAATAATGATTAAAAGAAATTATGGGGATATTGCAAGACAGAAGCCCCGCAAAAATGCCTTGTCGTTAAAAACCTTTTCTTTATAATGCCGTCTTATATTAAATAGGTTTATTGAACTTTTCTTAATCCAGGATTAAGCGTAGTTTTAAGCGTATTTTCTCTTTAATCAAGTATAATTAAAAATCTTTATAAACCGTTGGGTTTGAATTTATTGGCTGTAAGAATGTAATGTAATAAATAATGATTGAAATTTTTTTTCCAATTTTTTCCTGTGGTAAAATCAACTTCTTCGCTCTATAACTTTAAGCTTGCCCTTTTATAATAAAGATCGAACTTTTGAATATGTAGATGTATCTACATTGTGTTAACTTGCAAGCATTAAATAATAGGCTCATAACGTAAAAGAATTTTATTCATCTTTAAACAAAGGTCTGGGAAGTATGCCATTACAACATTTTCTGAGAGAGAACTGGAGTTTTTACTCTTGTGATAATCCTCAAAACATATTCGTACTTTTCTCTTGATTTCTTTCTGATGAAGTAGTATTTACTGCCTCGACCAGCTGTGGAGGAGTCTTAGAAATGGAGAATTCATCATTACTTATCTCTATACTTTCCATAATACGTCTCCATAGTCTTTTTATCACGAATTTCAAAGCACCATTTAAAATTATTCGCGATTTATTCAAAATTAATTTAAATATTGTCACGAACTCAGTCATTCAGAAGCTGGTACTGTCGCAAACCATGAATGCGACCTTTCTAGAAAGGTTCTCTCGCAGGTAATATCCAGACTGTTCTGGAAACATACCAGGCCATACAATGGTTTATCGCGAATGTTCTCGATTTATAAAGTATACGTAGTGGTGGTGAATTCAAGAAAGTTCTAGAGATTCGAGGCACTATATATACGCGGGTTTTCGAGTGAGTAGAGGAGTTGTTCAGTATACAGTGAATCGGTAAACAGTTTCAGTATACAGTGAGTGAACAGAAAGTGAATATAAATAGTGTTGAAGATAAATTAGGACAATTATCATACCGAGTGTAGATAACTTAATAGACATTATGTAGTGTGTATATAAATTAAGTTTATTGTAGCGTGTAAGTTGAATTGTAAGTTGAATTTTAAATAAATGTTGGAGAATAGTATGTTTAATAAGCCACCTGGACTTAGCAATCTTCACAGTCGTTCAGGAATATTAGGCTTTTTCCACTCGGTTAACAATTTTAAATCTCTGGTGTCTCGAAAAAACTTTTTCAACTTTTAGTTTTGTGTGATACTTTTACTTACCCTACATTAAACTTCTTCCCAATTCTAATGACTTGAATAGACCTTCGGTCAAATCATTCCCAATTAATTTAAATTAATATTAAATATTCTATGTATGGTAGGTTGATTTTCAACAAGACAGGATATAGGATTTAATCAAATACAGTATACGTAATCCTATTATCTAAATATCCTCTACCTACCCGTTTTGTGCCTACACACAGTATGATGTTAACGATATCGATCTTACTGTTCGAATTTCCTGTATAAAGAGGATCATTTTATCCATTTTCTAAGCACTCTAAAGTGTAAATTTTTAAACTCTTTTTTAAAATTCAACAACCTGTATGTTATTTCAAATTTGAGTCTATTTGACTTCTCTATTGCAATGATATGAAGTTATACAGTGTATTTAGATAATAATGAGTTTAACTTAGAGATCAGATTATGAAGTCATGTAGAAGCAAAATTAGAAGAGGAGCAAGCAGCTTTTAAACCAGGAAGGCAAGCAAATGATAATATATACATTTTAAGAAGACTAATTGATAATACAATTGAAGTGGGAGAAGAAATATATTTAGCATTTATAGACTTGAAGGCAGCTTTTGATACAGTAGAAAGAGAAAAAATTTGGAAGGTATTGGAAAACTTAGAAGTAACGAAAGCTCTAATTAATATAGTTAAAAGCACAAACGAGACTGTCAAATTAAGAGTGCAGATAGGAGGTCGAAGATCGGAAGAGTTTTCAATGAAAAAAGGTATAAAACAAGGTGATAGCTTGAGCCCACTGTTGTTTGTTATTATTATGGACAAAATAGTGAAGGAAATAAAAAGACAAGGAGGAAATCTGGACATGATAATGGGGTACAGGAACATGGTACCTGTCAGACTAAGTAATCTACTATACGCAGACGATATCGTACTAATATCAAAATCGAGAAATAAAATGCAGAAATTGACAATAAATACAGTAAAAAACAAAGTAATGATAGTAAATGAAAAACAGGGGAATAATTACGAGGAATTGAAATGTAATCACAAAACAGTAGAAAGAGTAACAACCTATAACTACCTAGGAAGTATTTTGATAAAAACTATAACTTATGTCAGTGAGAACTGGGTACTGCAGAAAAAGCATGAAACAAAAATAAATGCAATGGAAATCAAATATTTAAGGAGAATAGCATGTAAAAAGAAATGGGACAAAGTAAGGAACGAAGAAATCAGAAGCATAACTAATGAAGACCCAATAATATCAAATATTAAAAAGAGACAATTGAACAGGTTTGGACACCTAGTAAGAATGAAGCAAGATAGAATAGCGAGAAAAGTAATGGAAATGGGAATATCAAGAAAAAGACAAAGAGGAAGACCCAGGAGGAAATGGATAGACCAGATTGAAGAAATTGGAAAGAACAAAGGAAAGTCATTAGGAGAAATGAAAGCATTAGCCAGGGACAGAAAAGAATGGAAAACATGGGTTTAGGAAGAACTCCAATCCGACGCCTGAGAAGGCATAAGGATAAGATAAAGAAAGAAAGAGTTCAACTTAAAACTCCACTATTATTATTGACCGAGCATCAACGTAAAAAAAATTGGGATTATATTGATCATGTCCTAAATAAGATCAGACAACAAATCAGTTTATTAATCATAATCTGATGGGTATAAATAATATCACTAATAAATTAAATCATGTTGGAAAATTAATTGTGTTAGATTGGTTTCATAGTCACCTGTCTCAATATATCCAATTCGGTATTGTTTGAACCGTTTGATGGGACCGACTGCTTTTGGAATAAGCAAATTATTCATGTTTGACCTAATTGTCTGCACTATAGCTACTAATTATTAAATTGGCTGCTCGATATTTTGAAGATATTTCAAATTGGAAGGTTTAAAATAGATCAGAAGGTTAAATTTTATTTGTAAGTTATAATAGAGGGTGAATTTATGTATTTACTGTATAAAATGGATGTAAAAAGAAGCTTTATTTTTTTCGCACGAGTGATGTACACTATTTTTTCTACGACCACGTGATAATATAATGTAAGTAGTAGCAGGAAAGTAAGGCCACATGGAAATTTAGTAACTAGGACGTCTAATACCTCAGCCTGAGAAAAGCAATAACAAAACTGCAAGATCAAAAGCATCACTAAATTCCCCTTCAACTTGTTTAAAGGAGGAAAAACCTTTTCTCCTTCACATACAACCATTAATTTTTAGATAGAGTAGAAAGCTTTCTAGTTTTAGATTCCCTTATTCACTCCATTTTCTTTCCCTCTTATTAGATACACAGATCAATGTCCTTCGTCCTCTCCAAGACCTAAGAAGTTTCGTGGCCAAAAATCTGCTGGAAAAAATCTTGCTTCAGTGTTTTTGAGATTGCCATGGAGTATTTATAATTGATTTTTTGGATAAGGGTGAAACAATAACCTGAGATAACTATTCGACATTACTGACCACTCTACGGGGAAAAATTGAAGAGAAAAGACGCGGAAAGCGTGTTTTGTTTTGGCAGGACAACGCCCATGCACACAAATCTCATGTTGCCATGCAAAAAATTCGTGATTCAGGGTTTGAATTACTATAACACCCCCCTCATTCACCAGATTTGGCTCCGTCCGACTATCATCCCTTTCCTCAACTGAAAAAAAGTTTAAAAGGTCGTAAATTTCCTTCCAACGAGGAGGTAATAAAAGCTGTGGATGTCTGGTTTGCAGAGCAAGAAGAAACATTTTTTTTGAAAGGTCTAGAGACGTTGCAAGTTCTCTGTTATAAATGTATTCAATTAAGAAGAGAATATGTAGAATAATAAAATATTTTGTTTGGTTCTATAGTAGGCTAAGAATTTTTCAATATACATAGGTATATTAGTATCTTGAATGATGATGGTCACTTATACCTTTTCCAATTGTACGTGTTTTTTTATAGCCTGTCGATGGTAATATCTTACCGAAACTAATAGCAACGATTTGGAACAAAATAAAAGTTTCTTAAAGAGAAAGTCAAGATTTCCTTTTCAATTTTCTAACAGTTGTTAGTGTTCTACGTAAATAATTGTAAGCATATTGTTTATAAAGAGCTAATTTATATTTTGAAAACATTCACTGCCTCAACCAGCTTTGGAAAATTCTGAGAAATGGAAAATTCATCAATTTTATACGTTTTCATAGTAACCCAAGTATTTCAAAAACTAATTTCAAAGCGTTATTTATTTGTGAATAAAATTATTTGCGATTCTTCCAAAATCAGTCGAATTTTAAACGATTTGTGGAAAAATAGTATGTTAACCTCGTAGGAAAAGTCACTTTTGTGGACTCTGTGTTGGTAAGCAATCTTTTCACTCTGAAAGCTTGGGAAAAACTCCAAGTATCTTTCAAGCGGAAGTCCACGCCATAAGAAAGTGCGACCAGTTCAATATTGATAAAGGATACAGTGTTATCAGTTCCAAAATGGTGTGGGAATGCCTAGACAAACTCAATGAACTAGGCGAGTCAATATAGTCACCTTACTATGGATTTCAGGACACACTTGAATAGAAGGAAATCAAATAGCAGATGAACTAGAAAAGAGGGGGACTGAAATACCTTTCTGGGGGCCTGAGCCCTTTTGCGGAATCAGCCCCAATGTAATATTGGACGAAATAGGTAAAGCCGAGAAAAAGAGAAGATCTGACTATTGGAAAGATCAAGTAGGGCTTATACAATCAAAGACTCTTCTGGGTGACTACAACCTGTTGAGATTAAATGAATGCATGTCAAAGTAAAACTGCGCTAAGAGTTTCAACAGGGATCCTAACGGGACATTGTCGCCTGAATAGGCACCTGAAAAAGCTAAATATAGTGGAGGAAGAAGAATGCAGATTTTGTGGCATGGAAGAAGAAACCTCCATCCACATACTTTCTCTGCACAGCACTTCAGAATCCTAGAGCACAGCACCTGGGAGATTACTAGATAGAAGAGGAACATTTACCTAAGTTGAAGCCTGCAGACATCCCAAAATTCCTCCGGGAAATAGGACTAAAGGAACTACTAGTTTCTGAGACTGTCCTCAGAAACTGAGTGGAAGTAAGGGGGCGCAATAGATCTTTGAGGTCTCAGTGAATGTTACCCCAAAATACATACATACATACATCAATTAAAATTGAACAAAAATAGGACAATTGACTGAAAAATTGATGATAAATTTGTATTTATCTATCAGTTATTTGGGATCCTAAAAAATTGACTAAAACTTGTACTAAATCATTGATAATTACAAGTAACTGATTTTTTCTCAGCACCTTGTACATTTCTGAATCTGAAACGGAATTGATTTTGTATCAGATGGCGGCCTACAATCCACTCTACACTTCTCCTTCTCTCCTCACTCTCTCCAAACGAAAACATCGATAATGCACTTCGCATATATAACCTCAAAGACACACCGAAAAATTATTTTCTACTAAAAAAAATCGATGTATTACGTTAAATTCCAACGGAATATACACAATTTTCGGTGAAAATATGTTTAAATTTCCTTAAAAATAGAGTTTTCTTACAGAAAATTCCAATCGATTAGAGCCGATGTGGCTCGTTCGGCTCCGACATATGACGGCATGGATTCTACGATTGTATATACATTTATGAAAAAAAGGCATTACCCCCTACAAATTTCACAGTAAATAAACACTTACCAGTTAAAGCACTTGTTTGAAATTTATTTACATAACTATACGCAACCACCGATTCGCGTTTTAACATACAAAAATTAAATAATCGTGGAGAACCTGACCTTCCCGTCTTTACGCTTTCACGTAGGGCGCAGCGGGGGATGAAGAGAAAGAGACGAGGATTTTCAAACTGAACGAGGGAATCCACTCTGATCGACCAAGTGAACTGAGCGTTCGTCCTGGAAAGGATAACGAAGGTTTTAGATGGACGATTGTATGTTTGGGAAACATCGGAAATGGCAATGTACTCAGGTTCTGTCAACATTTCGATTATTTGCTGGAAAAACATCTTGAAATATCGATGGTATTAATATTTAGGTTATACATATAAGAGTCCGTATTTTTTTAAATAAAAGATAACGAGTTTACATATCCTTTATAGACAGTACCAGCTAATCCACAGATTATAGAAGGTGTATCAGAAACTTTATTGCACTTTAACAGTCCTTTGGCAGATACTTTCATATTTTTAAACGACTTCCTCTGTATATTTCCGTTGAAAAGTGATCGCCACTGTATTTGGAATACTACAATGTAACATGCTTGTTGATTTTTTATTATTAGCATCAAAAAAATTAACATTTTATAACTGGCTGGTACCTCAATTGCCACAAAAGAACCAACCAGAAAAGGAATTTCTAGCAAAAACAAAACAATCTGCACTTATAGTAGACAAGCCCTATTAGCCTTTAACAGTCGTGTTATATTGGGGCTAGTACTAGAGTGCCACCATGATTTAGCCAAGGCCTAGGCAAATAACAATATTATCCTGAGGTGGGTTAAAGGGCACGACAGGAGTAAAGGAAATCGCATTGCCGATTCTTTAGCCAAAATTAATAATTTATTACACTTGAAATATTGGTACTTTTTTAAATTAACTAAATATGGATTATCAAAAATCTAAACTAACTAATTATTGGACGTATTTGTATATTAAACAAAACCTGCTACGCCCATGAATTTTATCATAAATACCTAAAAATTGCCTTAAAACGCCAATGATTAGACAAAATCGGTAAATAATGTCTTTGTTTTAAATCGGTAAATAATGTGGATTGTTTTCTATTCTGTCAGTTGTTGATGTGTTGACAGTTTATACTGAAAAAGTAAAATCTTCGTCAAACACTCTTTCCTTGTCGACATAACAATGAAATATTTAATTGAGACTCACCGAATTGAGATTTTAATGATGATCGGGTACGGGGATAACTGCAGAAGTCAAGTTGAAGTGACAAACTTATTTAATCACAGGTATCCCGAATTGCCTAATATTTCACAAAGTACTGTGTCTAAAATTCATGCGCAATTCAGATAACTTGGACATGTCAAACCATTGAAAAGAAAACCACACTTCGTTGAAGATGATGTGAATGTGGATATTTTGTTAAGTGTCGAAGACAATCCAACTTCAAGTACCTACACGTCAAATTGCCCGTGAAAATAATGTCAGTCATACAACTGTTCTGAGATGTCTTCATAAAGAAAAACTTCATCGCTACAAATTAATTTTTGTGCAGGAAATAACAGAAGACGATCCAGATCGTAGAATGGATTTCTGCGAAAGATTGATGAATAAGCTGAACAGGAATTAGATAGCTCTTGGTACCATTCTTTTTTCTGACGAATCAACATTCACATTGAATGGAGAGGTAAACCGACAGAACTGTAGATATTGGTCAACAGAGAATCCTAATTGGATGCGTGAGACACATACTCAGTACCCTCAAAAGGTGTGTGTTTGGGCCGGTATCATAGGCGACCATAATATTGGTCCTATATTTATAGATGGAAATTTGACAGCTGAAAAATATTTAAATATGCTTAGAAATGAAGTTATTCCTGCGTTGGCAAACTTATATCTCAACGCAATAGATCCTAGCTTACCGAATGAAAATGTTTGGTTCCAGCAAGACGGGGCAACACCCCATTATGCTTTAATGGTAAGAACTCATTTAGATGAAATCTTCCCCAATAAATGGATTGGACGAAGAGGTTCTATTGAGTGGCCAGCTAGATCGCCAGACCTTACGCCGTTAGATTTTTTTCTGTGGGGTTATCTCAAGAACAAAGTATATGCAACACAACCAACTAGCATTGCAGACCTCAAAGACAGGATAACTACAGAAATACGGAATATTTCACGTCAAACTTTAAACAAAGTTAAGGAGGAGTTCTATAGGAGACTGTGCTATTGCCAACAACTAGGTGGAGAACATTTTGAGCATTTATTTTAATGTATTAAAATCAAATATGTACATCAGGTATTTTATGTATGTGTTTAATAACTGTAAAATTAAAAATTTCACCCCGTATAATTCATAATTGACCATACATTATTTAGTTTGTTGGAATCGGTTCATTAAGAGGATCTCAAAAATATGCAAATATACAGGGTGTTTCATAAAAAAACAACACCGACTATGGCATACTTGCGTGAATCACCCTGTACATTTACATTTATGTTTACATAACGCACAACTCAATTCAAAAGTTGACATGTCCCGGCATTTTTTATAAAATCCTTAAATAATGACATAAAGAATTCTATTCCATAAATGGTTTCCACACTGTATCTACCTATACAAAACTTCTTTCTTGATTGAAAGGACATGCTTAAGGTTATACGGCAAAGAAAGACACTTGAAAAGGACACAAGAAGACTAAATAATGCAGAAATTCACTCGAATATAATTTTAAAAACGAAAGTTAGCTTGCAATTGGACCATTTTTCATTTTATTTCAGTCAAATACAAACCAAAACGCGAAAGAACTCTGAAAACAGTCTAAAACGATATGAAAACACACAATTCGACGTTATTTCATCAATTAACTCTCAATTTCACGTAAAAAAACGGTCAACGGTGCTCGAAATCAGTCAAAAACTCTCAATTCCACCCAAATAGCACACAAAATGACGAAATAATGCACATGCCTAACAAATTCGTTCTATAAAGTCATCTTAATCTACAGACTTTGCTTGATACACTAATTCTTCAAGATAACGCCACAAAAAAAAGTCCAGTGGCGTTGGATCTGGCGAACGGGGAGGCTAAGCTATAGGTGAGGTGGTAACAATATCAATAATTTTGTAGTTTATCTGATTTTTCACTTAAATCACCTGCCAATTTTATATTTACTTTTCCATTTACGAATTTAATATGCAAAGTCTGTGTTGCAATTTGGACCAATCTCTGAAATTGACGTTAAAAGCCTGTACATTTCAATTATGATAATTCGTACCTATTCGGTAGTGCTATATTATGCAAATCCCATTTATGTCAATTACATTCTAAAAGGCATCCTTCGAGAAAAGGATTATACTTAAAGTGAACTTTCTAAATTCCAAAGATCAATAAAACTCGAACAAAACGAAACGCTCTGCATTTCATCTCAGAAATTATGACTCGAATGATTGATAAATGCATAACATTATTTCGCAAGTCGAATTTTGGTGTTTCCTCAAATCTGTCTTTTTCTCTGAATAAACATATGTCCCTTTAATCGAAATTCACCCTGTAAAAACGTCAAATTTTACCAAAATACTCTATGTATATTTCGAATACATTACTTCGGTTAAGAATAACTCTAGAATTATTATTAACGACAAAAGTATCTCAATTATGAGCAAAGTTGTAATTTTAGTGAATAATTACATCCCTATACAGGGTGATTCAATACTAATTGAAAATAATTTAATAGTAGAATCCTGACTTCAAATTATGAAATTTCAACCCAAAACACCTAAATAAAATGTAGCTGCTTACTTAGTTACAGGGTGTTTTGTTTAAAAATTTAAAAACCATTTGTGCTCAGTACTCTAAAACTGTATTGTGTATTCATTTCACCTTTGGCAGAAAGTGTAGACAGTGCACACCCTACTAAATTATATTGAACAAATATTTCTGACTACTACCAGAGGCGTACGACAGGGGCAAGTGACAGATTTTTCGTTCCCAAATTCTATGCCACTGACGGAAAAGAAATTTTAGCACAATTTTTCGATTTTCCAATACTTTTTACGTAAATAGAGTACTCTTTATCCATAACGATAATAATTTTTAAATTTTTAAACAAAACACCCTGTAACTAAGTAAGCACTCACATTTTATTTAGGTGTTTTGGGTTAAATCTTCATAATTTGAAGTCAGGATTCTACTATTAAAATATTTCCAATAAGTAATGAATCACCCTGTATATATGCTTAACAAACTCTCCTGCAGTGTAGCAGAGAATTCCCAGTATAATATTTAACGGGCTTTCTGCAACAAAGTTCATTTATAATTTAAAATCCATTATACACTCTTACTTGTAGAACATAAACACTTGCACCTCATAATGTTAAGAAAAGTGGCCACAAACATCTAACATAGAGATGGGAACGTTATTTTGCAATATTTGGAATGGTAATTTGTAAAAATTGTTCTTATCAAAAACATAAACTTCAATTTTATGACAAAAAAAGTGAGATTTAAGTGGGTGCCAAGCTCATAGGTCAGTCCTAAAATTCCATAATAGTTATTTTTTTCTACTCCTATACTTCAAGTTGTTAACTAAATGCCCATTTTCAGTTTCATATTAATACTCATAGTTGATCACATCTCTGGTAAACTATGAAATGAATATTTTATTTTATGACATTCCAAAGATATGATGCGAAAAAAAGCGAAAAAAAGCGCTATCCCAATAAAAAACCGTTCCTGGAACGTGCACTTCACTGTATTCCATTTCTAGTAGACTATCATATCTTTGGAATGTCATAAAATAAAATATTTATTTCACATTTTACCAGAGATGTGATCTACTATGAATGGACCTTAATAAAATTTGACAACAACAAAGTTTTGTAGTCTTAAACTTCAAAATATTATTGATTGTCTAGTTGTCATATTTTTTTCGTTGTGTCAGATAGGGACCAAAAATTATTTTATCATTATTTAATCTTGACAAAGGTAGCTGGAACGCTACCGAAACGTCGAAATAAAAAAATAAAAAAAATTATTGTGGTTTCATTCCCAAAAAATAAAAGAAAAAATTACCAATAGAAATCTAGATTTTCAAATACCCAAGTGGGCAGACCCAATATTTTCTGTAGAATGTTTGACAGTTTGACAGTGTTTTATGACAGTTTAAATATTTTGCGTTAGTTTTCAAAAGAAATGTCGAGCACCAGACCGAAAATACTCAAGGACCAAGGCAACCTTTATACGTTTTATGCTTTTAGTTCAATAATGTGGTCCCTGGTAGTACATTTTTTTTAATCTAATCTTTTTTAATCAAATTTCTTCCTAGAAAAAATAGTATGTGCAACTTTTATGCAATGGTTATTAATACACTCGCATTAACCATAAGATATAAAATAAAATGTGTTTTTCTTCTACACCTTTTAACTGCCTGTATCTCACAAACTAAGAAGGTTAGCAAAAAGTTGCATTTGGGTATTATACTCGTAAATATCTCTTAACGATCTATCATGCATCTAATTTACGGTACACCCTGTATAGTTTTTTCATATTTTCCCAAAAGTTTTCCCATCTTCGAGTGTCTTTCGTGTTATTTACTGTCTGGCGACATCATATCCCAATATCGATTCCTTCAACAGAAACTCTGCATTTATTTTATGATGCTATTTAACCATTCGGAGATTAGTGACAGTTGCACATAGATTTGCTTTTAGTCCTATTATATTATTTATAAAAGATCCACACAGCGCCGAATGTCAATCTGTCAACGCTATTTCGAATTATGAATTAATAAGTGGGGTATAGAGAGTGTGAATATATGCGGCAAAAACTGTCAATTAATATTTTAAAAGCTGCTGCTTTGAGTATAGTTGTGGCATTTGACCTACATTTTAAGAAAAACAAACAATGTTTAATTGATCTCATTCGCTTTTACAATATTAATTACAGGGTGACTTTATATAAAAAGCAAACATTTTTATTCAATAACATCATTACATACACAACTAAAACACTGATTATAGAGAGAACAGATACGAAAGCTTGACAGAGAACAGTAAAAAGAGAGAGAGGTGGGTGGACATAACCATTTAAATACCCATCGTCTTAAGTCGACTCCGTTCGGGCTTTTGTATTTCTGACTTGCTACAAACATTATAAAAACATGTAATGTAGTCAAATAAATCTATCTATCGATCATACCTCTGTATTTCAGGCAGAGATTTATGCTATCCTAGAATGTGTCTGAATTAACAAACATAGGACTGACACTCATAGCATTAACATACTAACTGACAGCCATGCAGCCCTTGTAGCTTTAAACAGCCGCAAGATAACATCCAGACTGGTAGGAGAATGCCAGAAAGAACTAAATGAACTAGCAGACCACATTAAAGTAATATTAGTGTGAGTGCCGGGACATAACGGTATTTTTTGAAATGAACAAGCTGATGAGCCCGCGAGAAGAGGTTCAGCAACAGCATATGTTGGATCAGAACCAGCTCTTGGGACCACAAAGAAGGTAGTCCGAAGGCAAATACAAAAATGGGTACAAAGCCTACATAGACTTCAGAGGAGGAACACTCCAAAGCAGGTACACAGTAAAACTACTACTGAATATCAGTAGGAATAAGCCAAGAATTATTACAGGTTATCTAACGGGTGATACCCTGGTAAAAGATCATTTTCATAAAATAGGGTTATATAACGGGGACCTCAGCTGCAGACTTTGTGGCATGGAGACCGTAACCCATATCTTATCTGTCTGTGAGTCACTGGACTCGAGGAGACAAAAAATCTTCGGAGAAGCCAGCCACCTGCAGTATATGGCACACATCAAATGGACCTATATCGTCTACTCGAAGGTACGAGGATAACTGGATGGGTGGACTAAATGTGGGAGTAGAGTACAATAAGCCAATAGTGCTCCCGGCATCAGAACTGCTTCCAAAACACACAAAAAAGATTCAAGTACAGTAAGCCTTATTTTAGCGGTTGGACAACCGGTATATATGAATATTTTACGTCCCATCTTTGCACAAGTTTCTTTTTTTTTCAACATTTCCAGTCTGGTTGCGGACACGAAGTTTACTGTCTTATCTTATAACAACTTTCCTAGCTCGAAAAACTCTTGAACTCTCCACAAGATGTTAAGAATGTTCTACTAGCGAGAAATGTTTTTGTGGTGATTTTAAGATGGGAAAAAACAATTTGTAAGTTGAATCTTCATCCAAAGAATAATTTAAAATCAATGCAAGAAAATATGAAAACATAATAATTGTGTAGAGTTAATCTGGATTTTATTTCTTTTAAATGGTGAATTCGCACCATAATTTCAAATTTTTAAGTGGAAAGTACATTTAATGAGAAATGGCATTTTTGGTTACTTTTATCAACTTCTTAAATATACAGGGTGTTCATAAATTCCCCTGCCCCTGGTATTTTTATCAAAAAAAATTTATTTTCAAGTTTTTTTATGGAGGTATCCAACACCGAATTTGGAAAATTCAACATAATTTCCATGAAAAAATGTTCTCTTCTTTCAAATCGATACAATGAACCGTTTTCAAGAGAAATAAATTCAAACTTTTTGTGTTTCTTGCATAAAATCATGTTGGATTATAAAATTGATTTAAAATTCCCAAAACAATGTAAGCAACTCAATACTTACGACTTTTGTTACAATTATAAGTACAATTTGTTGATTTTTCAAAGCCAATAAAATTTTTTCAATAAAAAAACCTGTTGGTCCCCCCGACTGACACGCTTGTGATGGATATGAAACAAGTTAATTTACAAAGAATGCCTGGTTTGTAACTGTTTATTGATTATACCAAGTTTGAATATTTTAAGTAACGATATTTTTGAATAATTTGAAGAAAACTCAAGGAAACTCATATGAGGACGTTTTCTTGCAAGGGGCTGTAGCTCCCTTAGGAAGCATTTTCGGATTGAGGTAATTTGAGCAGCTAAATCGACTTGAAATCACCTCTAGTAACTGAAGTTTCCGTTTGACAGTAAAGTTTCTGGACTCCCTGTATAGCATCACCTGATGCCTCCACAGACGATCTCCTGTTCTAACCTTGGCCAGCATATTTTTTTTCATTTTTCTACTTGAAATGGATACATGTCATATTTCACCAACTTTCAAGTTTAATATCTTAGATTTGTGTAACCATTTTGCGTCAATCCATTTTTTTAAATTTGATCCTTACTTCCTACTCTCCTCAAAGGCCTTTGGTTGCATAATAATTTATAATAATTTAAAGAAAATGTGAAAACTTAATTGTGTATGGCGTGAATCTGAATATTATTTCAAATAATGGCGAATTCGCATGCGCCGCCACCATAATTTCAAATATGTAAGTGGGCAATGTATACCCAATAAAAAATTGCATTTTTGTTCACTTTCTTCTACATATAGCATCACTAGAGGAATCCACAGACATGATTCTGTCCCAACCTTGTCCAGCAAATTTTTTTTGGATTTTCTCCTTAATATTAATACTTAATTCTTTTTATAATTTCTTGGGAAATTAAACCACAATATTTTTAAATTCTTTATTTCAACGTTTCGGTAGCGTTCCAGCTACCGTTGTCAAGAAAAAATAAGTAGAAATTAATTTTTATCCCTAACTGACACAACAGAAAAAATTTGACAACTGGAATTTAAAAAAATTGTGGTTTAATTTCCCAAGAAATTAAAAAAAGAATGAATAATATACCACAAGGAACATACAGAAGATATTAATCCTTAACATGTTTCACTAACTTTCTAGTTTAATAACTTAAACTTGCGTAACCATTTGGCGTCAATCCATTTTCTAAAATTTGATCCTCACTTTCTTATGTCCTTAAAAGCCTATTTGGTTGAATAATAATTTATAATCATTGGAAGAAAATATGAAAACTTAATTATGTAGTCTCAGGGTCGACCCAGCAAAAAAGTTTTCAAATAATGTAAGAGAGGTTATCAATGGCTCAAATTATGTTTCCAATGAGTATGAGAAGAAATATATGATTAATAAATTGCATAAATAATCGAAACAAATTAGATCTGTAGTTTCTCACGTTATGTTTACCTTTTGAAAGCCCTATATGACCAATTTTGACGCCAAAGACATCAATTTCTGTCATTCTGACGATCATACTTTAATATCGAGATAATTTCGAATTTTTTTCATTAAAGTGAAAGAAAAACTGTAAATAAAATAGAGATACTAAAAAATTACACATTCCTACATAAAGTTAAGTAGAACTATAACAAACAAACATTAAAACGAAGACATATAAAAAACTTTAGGATTAACTCCCAAGCTATTCGGTAGTTTTCAAAGATTCAGTTAGTCGCTAGTATTGCATTTTACCTCGCAGTTTATCCACAAAGAGAACAAGATTAACGTATAAATATAGACGGAAATTAATAGTTTTTATTACTAGATATAAAACTTTGTAGGTATCCATCTTTTCATTTAAATAATTAAGCATTAAGAAGTTACCTAAGTGGGTTTTAAGTAATTATCATGAAAACTTTGATGTAATTATGGGAGAGATTACTATTATTATTATTATTATTATCAATGTAAGAAAAAAATATATTCAGGGTGTCCTACGACATTAATTATTATGTTCATCAGGATATTGCGATACATATGAACGCCAATGAAGTGTTGACCAGTTGTTGTTGTATTTTTTATCCGCCCTAGCCTTGTAAACCTCCTGTAAAAAATCCTGCTTATGCTGGATAAAAATTCAATCTTTCAGATACCTAATACAGTTTTTTTCACGTCCTTATGCCAAAAATATTAATAAATAACTTTTCCAAGCACCTATATACAGGGTGACCCACGACCAGTTAAAACTATCTGTATATGGCAAAATACTTATAGTTAAATCATGAAAATTTCTCCGTTTCGGTTTTCGGATGCGATCTTTTTAACTAAAATATTTTCAAAGATGGCAGATTTCCGGTTCTACCGGAAGTCGACTGTAACTTTGTTATTTTAAATAGAACACCCTATATATTAAAACATTTTTAAAATCTACGTAAAATTTTAGTATACTTTTTTCTGAAAACTTTTTTCAAAAAATGCATATTTTTTGAGTTACTAATTTTTTTGTAAAAAATTTGACGGTTGCAGACCCTTACAAATTATTTTTTTAAGAGGATACCCTTAAAGATATTCGGCTGCTTTAAGCAAGGACAAACCTATTTAAGTCTATGTTGAAAAATTTTCCATTTTGTACAGGGTGTGTAAAGAAAATGTTCAAAGTTTAACTTCATAAATATAAAATTTCTTAATTTTTTCGAATAGAACCACCCGGTTTTTTGTATTTTAATGCATTTAGTGGTAAAAAATAATGCAAATTCATGTGATCTTTCCTATACCTAAACCTTACCGTTATCCAGATATTAAATGTTTTTTGTAAATTTTTAGAGATGCAGGATATCTTACTGCAAATAAAGCACATATGTCCTTGTAACAACTTTCCCATATTTACCATGTATTAAAAGCAAATTTACATAATCTTTTTTATTTCTTATATAGAGCTTGTATGTATTCACAGAAAACATTCAATATCTGGATAACGGTAAGGTTTAGGTATAGGAAAAAATACATGAATTTGCCTTATTTTTTACCCCTGAATGCATTAAAATGGAAAAAACCGAAGAAATTTGATATTTATGAAGTTAATCTTTGAACACTTTTTATACACACCCTGTATAAAATGAAAATTTTTTAACATAGATTCAAATAGGTCTGACCTTGCTAAAAGCAACCGAACAGGAGCCATTTTCATATCTTTAAGGGTATCCTCGTAAAAAAATAATTTACAAGGGTCTGCAACGGTCAAATTTTTTACAAAAAAATTAATAACTCAAAAAGTATGCATTTTTCGAAAAAAGTTTTCAGACAAAACTATACTAAAATTCTACGTAAATTTCAAAAATGTATTAATATACAGGGTGCTCTATTCAAAGTCTCAGTCGAAAACCCAAACGTAGAAATTTTCATGATTTTACTATAAGTATTTTGCCAAATACAGATAGTTTTAACTCGTCGTGGGACACCCTGTATAAAGGGTGAAACTGTAAGAAATTAAATACAGTAAAAGTAAATGAGACACCGATATGATTTTACAAACAAATAAGAACAGCATATCGGAGTGGAAGCATGCTATGCTCATACCTAATACAGAAGTCCGTGGATCTAATCCCCGTCCTACTAAAAAAAATTTCTAATTTTCTGATATGGTTATAGAGAGTTACACTTTGATCCGTGTATTTTTCTTTCTTGTTGTATAAATTACTATTCCATACCTGCCGAAGTTAAAGAAACCGTAAAATATTCCAGTAATTAAATCGGACTTGATTAAAAAGTGTAATAAAGCGGAAAAACAAATTAGCCAACGTAGAAAAATGAAGCTTCAAGGAAGTTTTAGCCAACTTTTACTTTCAGTGAAAAATTGTAAGTTAAAATTCTTACTTTTATCAAATCAAGCGTAAGCATTTAATTAGTATTACCCAAGAGAATGAAAATTTCCGTTGAATATTTCAGATTTTCTATTGAGATTGATGGAATTTGAACCGACGACTTTAGAATGCACACCAAGTAGGTTTGCACAGGTGATGCACACACGTTCACATTGCACCACAAAACATACATACCTACATCACAGATAACAGTATAAGAACGAACCAGTAGTATAACTCTTATAAATTTCATTCATAAATCGCCAGAGCTTTTGATGACCTTGAACGGATCGCTTTACAATTCATTTTACCATAGGCGTAGGTGGCATAAGTTTTAAAATGACTTGAACGTGTTAAATGTTTTTGGAATTTTAGTTCTTTGCATCAGGTTAGGTTTGAGCGACCGGAGGTCGCGACGCAAAACGTCTGACCGTTACGTTTCGTTATTTTACGTTGCTTCGTTATGTGCCTTACTTGCGTGCGTGTGGTCTCTCCCGAGTCTCTCTCTCTCTCTCGCTTACGGAGCAGCGATTCATATGCTTCGCCCGGGAATCGAGCCCGGGCCGCCCGCGGGGAAGGCGAGCATTCTACCACTGAACCACCGATGCTACATTAAAATTCTATGGAAATCTGGTATTCGCAGTGCTGGTGACTTACTTGAATTTGTTCGGATAAATTTTTACTATTATTTCCATAATTTTTTTTGCGCGATTGATCTTTTTTGTTCATTTACAGCATCGGTTGTCAGGACGGTAGGTTGTGTTTACTGGTTTCTAAGTTTAACACGTCGGTAAGTGATTTACTTACAGTTCAGACGTCGAAAAGTAATAAATAGCATAAAAACAATTTCACCAAAATGCAAGATATATTTTAAACTGATCGAGAAGTATGAATGTCACTTTTGACATTTCGTTCATTTCGAAGAAATTTAAATTATTTTATTCGGAATTTATTTCAATACGATCGCGCAAAAAATGGTGTAAGCATCTCGAACGTTAAGGGTAATTACAACGTTTGCATGTAGATTCCTCTCGTAAAATTGGACAAAATGATATGAGGATTGAGGGGTCTAGCACAGGGTGTCGAAATTTTTGAAAACTTGAATGTTTTAATTCGATAACTTTAAAATGGATGGATAAATTGATTTGACATTTGGCAGCTTGTTTTTAAATGTAAAAGGGCATATTTTGATAGAAATAGTAGTTTGTGCAACTAGTGTGGATATGATTGCCATATCGCACGAGGACGAAGTTTGAGCACGACGCCGTAGGCGGAGTGCTCAATCGTTCAAGTGCGATATGGACAATCCACACGAGTCGAACAGCATATTTTTTCTACGGCCCACTTAAGAAAAAATCTAGAAAATAAAAAATGTCTATAAACTGTAATATAACTTCAAATTGAAAATTTTACAATTCAATGTTTCCACTTATTTTTTTGTGGTAAACGTACAGTTCTTTAATGTCCAATTTGTATAATTCTACGGTCTCCCTTCCCATAAATGGTACCGTACCATTATCTATAATAATGAATATTCTGCTAAATATTTCAAACGTCTACCTGTTGTCGTTATTAATATCAAGCAGAAGAATAATTATTTAAAAATAAAATTAACGATAAAAAAAAACTTCGTCACGGGGAATCGAACCCGGGTCTACCGCGTGAGAGTCTGGTTTGCTTACTACTCGACCACCGAGGAATATGCAAATTGTTTATCTATATCTATAACGTCAGATGTATTACATAATTTTTGCTTAAAAGGAACTAAAGTTCCTACCGTGTGTCCCGAGACACGTTCTACCTTTTTTAATCCAAATCATTCCAATGATAATTTTTTTTTGTTACACTCGGTATATAGCAGCTCAGGAAGTCATACTTATAACGAATTTTCCGAAAAAAAATAATTCCAACATTTTCCATTTTCCTTAAAATTTAATCTTTAAGTAGCAACAAATTCGCAAAAAAGTAGTTGCTTTGTCCTCTTTCCTTCAACTTTAATATACCAACCGTAAAACTCCGTTCGACAAGTACTCTGTAAATATAATGTCTTTGGATATGAAATTCATAGCTGGCGTCGCTGGATTCAGGACGGAAAAGACAAATTTATTCGGGATTTTCACATTCTCCGGTGTATTTGTGAGAATATCATTTCTGATATTAAAGAGAAACGTTTTCGTTGTTTTGGATTTCTACCAGGTAATTCCAGTTCACCGTAAAAATTTCCGGAGGCTGACAATAAAGGGAAAACAGAATAAATCTAAAATATAAAGAGATCTCCGAGGAAGGAAAATTTCGTATCTCCAAAATTCGTTAGATTTAAAAAAAATTAAAATGTAATCGGCAAGCGCCCACACTAACAAAATTAAAGACGTATCTACATCTACATCTACACTTGAAAATTATCTAATTAAAAATTATTTTTTAATTAGAAAAAATACCAAAGATTATTATCCATTTATTTATATCAAAAAACCCCATAATTATTACACATACAATAAAAAAATTAATTATAATTAAACAAAATTGACGAAATCTTGCTTCATAACTTAATTTAAAATAAAAAATTTTAATTAGAGCCAGTACCCCCATCTCACGGATAAACCTAGAACTATACTAAGTTCCTCCATTCGCTTTTACAGGAATTTCTAGCCTAGTATTAAGTTTTGATGTATAGATGGCACTACTAAACGAACGCCATTTAAAATAACAAAGGAGAAACTGTCCATAGGCGTACAGATATACAATTTTTTTCAACTTTTCAATTAAATTTTGTGCGTATTAAATTAGTAGTGAATTATTTGACAAGACAATTTTTTGAGACAAAAACAATTACATAATTTTATCAACAAATTAATAGTATTATAAGGGAAAAGAATTATATAATTTCCAATTAGAACGCTACTGATTAAAAAAACTTGAAAGCGCAAGCGTGTGGTACATCTCATATCATCAATCAGATCAACCGAATGACAAGCTGAAAAATATACGCAGTTTGTTTCACTCGTTATAAGAGAAATTAGTATATATCCATCTTTATCAAGAAATGTTAAGAGCAATGGAAAGCGTTTGAAAGAGAACGAAACGTCGAACCAAGCTACTCTCACACAAGAGCTTGTTGCAAATGGCATTTTTGACAACTCAAGAATATACAAATAATTTAAATGTGTATTTTATACAAATATTTCAGTAACTTTTGGCAGGCTATTTATTTTGATGAAATTATTGATGTTAAGAGTACTATCTTATGTATTTGTATGTATTGATCTACGAATAGGTTATGTTTCCAACTTTCATTAGCATCCTAGGTGTGTGTTTATAAACCACTTAACTCATATTTTGTTTATAAAATGTGATGAGCTTGTAATTATCGGAGTTTCTATTTTCTTTTCAAGATATTCAATCATGGTGGGAGGTCCCGAGCATCGCTCACTTTTGTTCACTCTTTCGAACTGCTTTTAATCTTTTGGATTTTGATATTGAGGTGAGTAGATTTTACTGTATATTTATTTATATATATTTCAGTTTGCTAATAGTCCATTTTGGAGTTCTTACAATATTGTTTTCGACAGCAGAGCTACTATATATTTTAAATATAATATTAGCTTATTTGAAGTACGCTCTGTTATATTTTAGGATTTAGAAGAAGCACTCCTTACAGACGGAACTGAAGAATCTTCTTGGCTGCAAGATTTGATAGTAAGATTGTTAAGTGGTTGTCTAGCAAACAATGAAATCTCAACATTTAATTATCAGATGTTTTTAAGACGATTATTTCGTCAAAAATGCCAGGAACACGAACGTTATAATCCTTTTAATACAGATATTGACTTTCAGTTACTTCCTCTCAGAACTAAAGTTGATATCTTACATGCCCTGTGTGATTTTCGTTTAGATGCTGATGATGTTTTGGATCAGTTGAAAAACTTGGAAGCTGATAGTCTTAGAGTTGAACCTTTAGGTTTTGACAGTAATGAATCTGCTTATTGGTACTTTTATGGAACCAGGTTGTATAGAGAAGACTATACAACTAAAAATAATAAGAAAAAAGCCGTTTGGCAAGTTATTTGTTTCACCGAAGATGATTGGTTCCAATTGACGAAAAAGTTGAAGAAATCTACAAATAAAGCAGAAAGGCAACTGCATCATACATTAGGTGAGAATTTTCTTCCAGAGTTACCAAGGTTGTTCAAAGAAAAAGAAAACTTGGCAAGGAAAAGGTTATTGGAGAATTTACCAAGAAGGACTTCTAGTAGGTTAAAGAAATTGGTAAATATTATTTAATTAACAATAATTTTAAATAATTGTTTCTCTATTATTAGGAAATTGAAACTGAAAAAGAAGTTCTAGATAAGGGGACACAAAGAGAAGACCAATTAAAAAACGAACAAAAGCTACAAGAAGAAGAGGAAAAAAAGAAAAAGAAGGAACTGGAAAATAGAAGACAAGAAGCTTATGAAAGGAGAAATAAGTTGAAGGAAGAACGAAGCGAGGATGAAAATCTAGAAGAATCAGGAGACGAAATGGCGGGCACTAGGGGTAAGAAACCCAAGAATAGGGAAAAAAATTCAATAAAAGGTAATGTATTATAAATTTTAATCCTATCCTTATTTTATATAACATATTTTTATTTTGTAGAAGAAGTAAAGAGTTCAAAATCCAACAAAAAGCGAGACAAACCGAACGAGGATGACATGAAGATACACTCTTCAAAACCAACTACTGTCGGTCGCCAAACAAACAACTCTCTTTCTGCTGCTACGGGACAAATACTCATACAACCCGTGAAGAACACCAGCAAGAAAAAATTGAAAACGTCCCAAATGTAAGTACAATATAAATGTTGTTGTTGGATTATTGTTTCATTTGAAAAGTTCTTAATTCAGTAACGGTTACATTCAATATACATACAAATAAGTTTAGTTTGAGAGAGAGAAGTATACTTTATTGACACTAAAGCATCAACAGGCCATCAACCGAGGTCTTTCAGCCATGTTTAGTTTGATTGTTTCTAATTTTCTAAATATAAAAATTGTATGAAAAAGCTTTAACTTTGATATAGAAGAGGCAGAACATTTTTTGTATACTGGGATAATAAAATAGGAATTTTTGTTTTTTAATTGGCCCAAATTTGAGCAGCATTTAGCCTACCATGAGCATATTATAATGAGATTTTTAATAGTCCAGTAAATAAGGACAAAGCTCCTGAAATGTCCCTGAAGACTTTACTTTGGGCTCAATTTGTAGATCACGGCAGGTGTTTTTAAACGAGAAAAAACTTAACGCGATTGAGTTTACGGAAGGGGGGGAAAACGGCCCCCTAAACCCTGTTTCTCTCTAATATCTGGCTCAATGTGCGAATTAGAGAATTTTTCTTCAGATAAAAAATGAAGATCGTTTTATTATCTACAAAAATGGTCCCTATAATTTTTTTCGAAAATTCATAGTTATCGCGATAATGAGACCTAAAAGTCTCCTCATTTCAGCTGCTGGAATTCTTTCTATGCAGGGGGCGGACGAATTGTTCCATAACTCGGCAAAAAATTGACATTTCCCGATGATTCAAAGTTCATCGCAATGGGAAGACTCGTAACTATCATTCCATGTGACTTGCAGCTCGTCCGTACTTGACAAAAATATTTTCCTACGACCATATAGGAAATTAACATAAAATATGTTCGTTCGGTGAATCTTTTCCCTTGTATGAAATTATTCACATACTACTTTCTGTAGTATGTCTCTTTCCTACTCACAGAATATAAACCCCCGAAATGAAACCGTTTGTTCCATAACAACATAATATAACAAACAGAGATAGCCATATGATGAATGTCGTCGATAAGCTTAACGCGAATTTGTACGTTGACAGACCAAAGACTTTGTTTACATTTTTATTTTACATTTTTACTCATTTTTTTGCCCCTTGCATATAAATTTAATTAAAAAACAATTGTTATAACGACTTACTTACACCCGAGTGTTCGAATTATTGTGATAAGTAAAGATTATTTATCTACTTATTATTTATTTACTTCCCAATGAAAACTAACCTTAAATTGACATTTCATCATGGTTATGGATAGAATTCCATCAAACTGAATTGTATGAAACATATTTTGCTGGAACTACCGCCATATCAATGTGAATTCAACGCTATTGAATTTATTTGGGCAAATTGCAAGTCATATTACAATAAATATATTGGTAAAGATAAATATTCAGATAGCTCTGTTATAAATATGTGGAAAGAGGCTACTGAACTTTTGATAGAATATTAAGAAAATTCAGCTGTAACCGAACAACTTTTATGTGAAACTTTTTTTTGTAGAAGTAATAATAACCATGATAGGGTGTGGGTAATTTATAATGAATAACCCTGTACTTTTTGATTTTTAATAAAATCCAATCATTTTCCAGCAATCAGGGAAATTGATCACACCAGCAGAAACCGGATTTTTTTTTAAATAAATAAACAAAACAACTTTTTATCAAAACGCAAGAAAGATATTAAAAAAATTAGGATAAAAGACTATTTTTTCAAAAAATATGAACAAATTATTGAAATAGTCTCAAAATCTTGTGGAAAAAAACTTTGACCGCTTTTTTAAATACTTTTGTCAAGTACAAACGAGCTGCAAGTCACATGGAATGATAGTTACAAGTCTTCCCATTGTGATGAACCTTGAATCATCGGAAAATGTCAATTTTCCCGTTTTTCAGGGGGCCATATCCCCCCCACCCTTCCGTAAACTCAATCACGTATTTTCTCGTTTAAAACCACCTGCCGTCACCTACAAATTGAGCCCAAAGTGAAGTCTTCAGCTACTTTTCAGGAGCTTTCAATATTTTCAGGTGTACAGTTACATTTATTTGTTTCAACTTTATTTATTCACTTTTCAACCACTCATAGATTCGGTTTTTGCCAGCTAGAGGTAACAATGGGTAACATTGAATTTATTTTTTTACAGACCTTACAAATCTCGTCGATTTCAGCCCTCTCGAAAGAGATCTACAAAGTAAGAATACAAAATCTAAATTCCTAATATAATCAAAAAAATTTAATATGTACTTAAATTTATCAACTGGATTTGTTAAAAGACACTTGAATAAATTTATTAGACCATTTTTTTTGAAGTTTTTTTTTAAAACAAAACCTTCTATTTGAGAGGGGGCTGATAAAAATGATATACAGGGTGTACCAACTTTTTAAATACTTTGTAAGAGCGCTATTTCTAAATTTTTTCTTACAGATATCGACAGACTGATGAAGACTTACAAACTGGAATGCACAAAATTTTAGATTTTGTCAAAAACCACGAAGATGCCTGGCCTTTTACGGATCCCGTAGAAGAAGAGTATGCTCCTAACTACTATTCCATTATCAGAAAGCCGATGGATCTACAAAGAATGGAAGAAAGATTGGAATCTGGATACTACAAGACCTTCGATAAGTTCCGTGGAGATTTTCAGTTAATTGTGGACAATTGTAAACTTTACAACGGAGCAGAAAATGGTAATTATAGACAGATCAGTACACTCAAACAAAGCACTATTAGTAAAAGTCAAAAAGGGCAATTAATATACAGTGTGACCCATTTTGTTTGAAAGCACCCCTGTAACCGCATTTATTAACAAAATCGGTTGAAAAATGCGGATTTTACGAGGGTGCTTCCAAACAAAATGGATCACACTGTATGTCCACCTGTTTAGGTAGAGGGCACTGATCAAGATGTGCGTTTATATGATCCTTGTAGCACTTGTGTAAATCATAATATGAACTGATAAACTTTTTCACAATCAGAATATTGATGGATAAAATGTTTTTCTTTGCTTAGAATATACCGAAATGGTGGACAATCTTCTTCACGTTTTCGAAAAAGCAACAGAAAAATATCTGGACCAAATATCTTCGTCAGACGATGAAATCGCCATAGAATTTTCCAACGAAGAGAAAATAAAAACCAAAAATAAAAGGACCGAAGAAGTACGAACTGAACAAACCCCGATGTCTCGAAGAAAACCCATGCTGGTGGCACAAACCGACAGAAAACGAGTCAGATCCGATTCCGAGGATTCTTTATCGAGTTTGAGGAGTCGATCTTACGAATCACCTTATCGAGAAGTGAATACGAGATCTTCGAAGCACAGAAAAATCGAACCGGTACCTGAAAAATCCAACAAAGTTGGCAAATCTAAAAAAGATAAAGAAGATTTGAAAAAAGAAAAAGACGATTCCAAAACGAAGAAGGAAAAAGTAGAATTGAAGGTTAAAAAAGAAACGGAGTCTAAAAAAGATAAAGAAGAGTTGAAGGTTAAAAGGGAAAAAGAAGAATTGAAGGTTAAAAGGGATAAAGAAGAATTGAAGGTTAA
>CAJUYG010000303.1:225714-241168 GCA_910591675.1 Galerucella calmariensis
TCCAAGAAGAGAAAAACCAGCAAAAACGGTGAGTAAATTTTCAACAGAAATAATTAATTTGTTTGAAAAATTAATTTTTTTATCGACAGTTCCCCCCAGCTCATCGGATTTACAGCAACAAACCTCCACCAATCAGGGCTTCCAATCGTACGCAGGTCTAAAAGGGAACGCGTCTCTCGAACCCAGTGCAATATCCTTGAAAACATCCAGTGTAGTGCCGGGCAGTGCATTCAACTTCGGCCCGACGCCGACAGCGCTAGGTATCGGTTCCGGTTTATACGCCGACAAAGACGCCTACCCCAACTTTCTCGAAGAATTCCGATCCGCTCCCAATTATTACATGGCCGCCGCGGCGGCGGCCCACCACCGCTCCACCCCCGAAAACCCCGACAAACAAACGCGACCGGCGCATCAAAACTCAAATCCGCAAAGTTATCCGTTTCTGGGAGCGCCGCAAGCTCGATCTACTTATCCTATAGCGGGACCGTTTTTACCTAACGCGCAGGCTCAATTGATGGACACCAGCTCGCCTTTGTATCAGCACTACCTGCAAGCAGGGGTGTTGAATCAAAGTTTGTTACCGCCACCGGGGGCGTATCCGCCTGGTTACCATCCCGCGTTGAGTATGAGACAACCGTACGATTCGATGAACAGGCCGCCGTGGTTGTAGATTCGGATTAACGTTAGTAGATCTACCAAAGATGTGCATGTGTATATAGGAGTTTTACGTTATTTTGTATATATTATTTAGAGAACGGATTTAGGTGTTTTTTTTCTAAAGAGAAAGCAATTTTCAACAAATTCGACAAATATTTAAAGTGTCTACCAGTTTAGAAAGAGCTGGGAAAATTCCCTATTTCAATATAATTGCTAGCCACGCCTCTTGTCAACATGGTAACCACGCCTCTTGTCAACATGGTAGCCACGCCTCTTGTCAACATGGTAGCCACGCCTCTTTTCAACATGGTAGCCACAAACAAGGGTAGCGAAACTAATTATTGGCATACACTATATTCGATTATATTTTTGAATGAATGAATGTTCTCGAGGAAGACTTTCACAAGTAAAATCTTGGATTTACCTGAGAAATCAGTTCAAATATAACGATGACAATGGTAATTATAAAGAAAAGAAATCAACAAATGTATTTTCTGTAGGTTGCTTGTGGTATATTCATTATTAATTCCACAATTATTGGCTAGAACGCAACTAAACTTTGAAATAAAAATAGAAAAACAAATAAAACATAAAATTGTCTTCTTTTTAATAGAAAAAAATGTTTTTTCCGTCAAAAAGATGGTCTTTAGGGGGAAATAGGGAAAGTTTAAACATGTTTGTCGTTATTTAAATAATTTTTATTTGTTGAAATTGCTTCAACTCTTGAAAAAAAGTAAACATATTATTTAGTTATGTATTTTTCACCATAACGAGCTAAAAGTATTGAATTATTAATACATGTTTCTAATTTGCAAATTACAGGATTAATTTTAGATAAAGTAGTCCTTTCACATATTTTTTATTGAAAATTTAATCAATTTCACTTATAATGTCAAATATCTTCACTTGAATATTGATTTAAATATATTAATTTATTAAAAAACAACTAAATACCCCCCTGCATCGACATTTTTGTTGAAAAACGAAGAGCCAGGCATTGCAGCAAAGATTTCTTTTCATACAGAAAAAAGTATGAAATTGAATCAAAAATATTCCAACTTAACCTAACTTTTATAGGAAAAAAACTTGTCAAATTTATCTCAACATTTCATATAATCAAAAGGCAGCCCATCCAATTATAATTATTTAATTTATATATTTAACTTACCAAAAATCAATAAACATACATTTCCTCCATTAGTTTTTCACTTTGATTATCAATTATTAAACAATATACATTACCCAACTAATCTCTATAACCCCTTAGTTGACACCAGAAAATATTTATCAACTATAGAAAATTGAATTAATTCTCTGTATTGAAATTCCACGTATCAGGAAAAACACTATGTACTTGAACAAAAACATCACAAAAAACGCTTAACCAGACAAAAACACTTTTACATAGTTGATACAAGACAAAATTTGTAATCCAAGAAGCCTCCATTCCCTCAGTGACGAAGCTGGCTTCTTTTATATACTTCCTTTACTATAGAAAAATGTATTATACCAAATCAAAATTATCCGAACCAAAACTATGATACAAAGTATTAATATTTTGTACCTTCAAATAATCAAAAGGCAGCATATCTAATTGAACCAGTTACATACAATGACCAAAAAGTATAATAAATATATCAATTTATAAATTTTCCTTACCGAAAATCGCCATCCGCCATTATAGTTTTTCACTAAAGTTCATTTAATTCGAAACCGAACGCGAGCTGAAGTCTTTTTCACTTTGCTAAACAATATATACCGACATTTTATAATGATTCACTCAACTATAGTTAACAGAAGAATATTTTAATTATGTAAAATCGAATTGAACGAGTTCACCACCGCCCGTCTGTGAACGAAATAAAAATTCGGCGTATAATAAAATAACCTGTAATTGGACAATAATAGAAAAAACACACTTTTTCTTAGTTGGCCGTTTCCATCAGGTGTTGGTGGATTTTAAAATTTTACTTTTCTCTCTTTCTCTCCCACGCGATTAGAGTGAGATCGATTATAGCGACGTGACAATCGATTGAAATCAGTTGGGTTAAAACAATAAGACACGTACATGGTGACCCAAATTTATTTGTGGTACAGGGTGGCTCAAAAATGATAAAATTATCGTAATTTTATCCAATTTTTTTTTAATGGCAGTATTTTTTTTACAAAAATGTTGCATATCATGTAAAAAGATAAAAAATTGAAGGATTAAAAAAAATTATATATTTATAGACTATATACCTATACTCTTTAGAAATAAATATATTGTAGAATCAAAGAAAATATCAAAAGAGATTAGCAGCTAATAGACATACAAAATTTGCAACTATTTTCCGTATATTAGTAATTTATCGTGAAGTACTTTTTTCATTTTATTAAATTATGGAATATATGGATATCGGTTTAACATCCGATTGCTGTAAAATGTTCTTGAGATGTCCCAAGGGAGGGTTTTGAAAAAATGGTCTTTAAAATGTTCTGAGAGTTTGAAATTTCATAAATGTCTGGAATCTTTCCTATTCCTAGTCTAATAATAGATTTTGGAATATTCTTGAGGTGTTTAGCGTTTAATTATGTTGGAAACGTTTATAAAGGTTGTTACTTTTTTAATAAATGACAATTTTTACCTTATTTAATTTAAATAAAGGTATTTAAGTTAATTTTAACCATTTAGACAAATTTTCAAATCCAAACTGTGATAAAAATATAAAATATTATTAATCCTGTATTTAACAAAAGATTAGAACATTAAGTGTATATCAATTTGCACTGTTTTTATTAAAGTTCTGTGATTTTTTACTTTTGTTGGTAATATATTAGTAAGTTCTCTTCTTTTTAAGTTTAAGCTTATTCCTATTAATATTTAGCTATGTTACATTTAAAATGTACGCAATTGTGTATAACGTGTTTTAATGTTAATTTTTTTCTCTAATTGGGCTAGCTCCTCGACTATATATAACATGGAAATATTTTTTTCCATGGATTAGATTAATTTTTTTTTATTTTTAGTATAAATATATATCGTTTCTATATCGCGAAATTTATTTATTGTTTTCAAAGTTTAATTTTATATTTACCTGAACAAAAACGCAATTATTTTACTTTTAAGCCGACATAATTGGTTTCGAAAAACAACTAACCTAACCTAACATTCCTTTTTTAGCACATAAATGTAATTAAATAACATCACTTTTTTTAAATTCTCCTTTTTCTTCGTAACTAAGGCCATTATGGAAAAAAGACTCTTGATTTGGTAATTTTTATTTGCTTTCAAGATGACAATAGTAAGAAAAAATGGTATCATTATACATCATCAAATGTGGTAAATAAAGAAAACTGTCGTATAAGCTTTAAAAATCAAATTTTATTGTACAAAATTTACATTGTAGTAAATCATTAAAAAATTTGTATATAAAAAAATGTAAATTAAGACATTATGTATTGTTGTACAATGAGGTAATAAATATTTAGCGATTTCTATTTAAGAATTTTATGTTTATATTTCTATCCGGTATTCTATTCATCCTGTACACCATTCCTATGTTCCTTGTATCATCCACATCCAACATAAAGTTCCTCAAAATCTAAAAAACTTCAATTATAATACACAAAACTCACAAATTCCTTCAATTTACTTCTTTTAAAACCGCAACAATCTCATTTTCCGCAAGTCTTTTACCAGGACACATCCTTGGACCGTACCCAAAAGGCAAAGAAGCGAACTTATGAAATCTTTCACTAGAATCCCTCAACCATCTATTGGGAATATACTGATCAGCTTTTTCAAAATATTGCTCACTACAAGACGTCACTGAACTAAATGCAGATACCAAAGTCTAAAATAAACTAGCATCAAGCAAAAATATAAAATTAATAAGAACTTACATTTTTTGGAATTAAATATCCCCCAATTGCAGTTTCTTTTACTGTAAATCTACTATTAGCTCCAGCTGTAGGTGACAGTCGCAATGTTTCTTTAATACAAGCTTTTAAATATTCATCTTTAAAAATTGATTTCCGTGCTTCTTCCTGTATCACTTTGTTTTGACCAAGATAAAAAAGAGTAAGAGCAGTCACTGTAGCTGTAGTATCAATTCCTCCTGAAATATCAAAAAAAAAGATTGTTCCAAATAATATGGAACATTGGTTTGTACTGGGCTTTTCCCAGTTTCTGATTATTGGTCCACTCAGTACAGTTAAGTGCAAACCTACCTAAAAACACCTCAATGGCTAACATAGTGCAGTCTTCCGAAGAAAGATTTTTATTATTAAAAAGAGAATACATGAATGGTTGTTTTTCTTTTAAGAAATTTGGATTGTTATCGTATGTCTTTTTTAGATCTTTCAAAAAAATGTCCAATGTCCTGTAAATATTTTAAAACTCCACTAACAAAATTTCGTTTTTCCATGATAAAAAGTGTAAATTATTGTAAATTTGTTTACCTATAAATGAGTTCATGGGAAGATCTCAATTGCTTGTACCCTGCTGTTTCAAACCATTTCCAAAGAGGAGGGCCAATCAAGGTTTTATAAAGTCCTTCCATAAAATCTTTGCTAGCTTCTTGTATTTGTTTTGCTTGTCCACTAGAATCTGATATACAACTAAGTCTATAACCAGGACAAACCACAGAAATAGCTGAAATATATTTTTGATACAACCCTAATTTTTATTTCTAGTCAATACTGCACCTTCGATGGCAAATTTTAAAAGATGTTCAACAACATCCTGCAAAACATAATCATTGGTCCCAATTTCCTTTTTAATATAGCTGACAAAATTTTTAGCAACATCTTCTTGTTCTAGTTTATAAAAATCAAAAATACTACTTTTTAACAGTGGATTTACTCCACTCCTGAACTTGTACCATTCTTCACCATTTCCAGGAACCACTCCAACACTATTGAAGCTTTTCTTTCGGTAATGATATAGGGCAGGGAAAGGTGGTCTTATTGGCCGAATACCCTCGTTTCGGAAAAGTGTTTCTGTATCATCAGCATTTGTGGTTATTACTATGTCAGTACCTCCTAAATTCAACCTAAAAATAGGGCCTAATTTTTTGCTAATATCTTTAACAGCCTCTGTCAGTTTTTCAGATTTGTATTGTCCTTAAAATGAAAATGTGAAAATACAGTTTTATAAAACAAAATTATATATTCTCACCACCCGGCAAAAATAAATATGTGTGCTGGATTATTGGCAAACTTTTCAGAGTTGGAATTTCTAAAAAACCCTTCAATAGCGTCATAATTTAACAATTTCCTATGGTTTTTTAATTTGAAGCTACATTGTTTTGATTCACTGATATCTAACGTTAGAGGTCAAGGTCAAAGTTATGTGGCTGTATTTGACAGTTTTGACACTTTGACTTGACAGGTGACAGTGAAATACACAGCTGAACAATTTAAATGTTAAATTCACAAAAAATGTAAACTCTCCCAGTACCGTTATTATTCAAAATTTTCTATTATGCTATAGTGTATATTCACAATTATCAACAATTATCTTTATGCGATTATGCTTCGGGAATATTCGGATATTATTATCATTACTAGTACTTTCATAGTTGACATATGTCATCCGCTCTAGATGACCGAGAAAAACATTACAGAAAGAATCCATAATAAATTCTCACTGGTGGAAGTTGGCTACATAAAATTTAATACTCATATATGTTCTTTTTCTCTACCCTTCTATAAGAATACAAGATAAGTCTAGTATTATTTGTAAGATATTCATAGTTAATTAAAATGGGGGATAGTAACGATGGAGAAAATCAACCCCTTCTTGCTCATGAAAGTACCACTATTACCAGCTACAACGGGGATGCATCTGGTAAGTTAAATATTAAATGTGTAATCAAAGAAAATTGTTAATATGTCTGCCATTTCTATACTTCGCCTTTGTTCTATTCATAGGCGTAGGAAGTAAATAGATTTTGTTTAGGGATAAGTTGATAAGCTAATATGCAGTACTTGACATATATTTTGTTTAAAATATGCATACTGATTGTATTAGTCCACTTAATTGCACTGCACTGCAATACTTAATTTCAGGTCATTAAAAGTTAATTGTTATGTTGAATAAAATGACTAATAATGAATTGTCAACATATTTGTCTACTTATTGTTTTTAAACATATGTCCTTTTTTATTTCTACACCTTTTCCTTATTATTTATATAACAGTCTATTTGTCACAAATAATGATTCATCAGAAAATACTAATGTGAATGTATGAAGTTATAAGACTTCCTAATCCCACAGAAAACTGTGTTTCCCATTAAACAGATATTTTTAACTTTTATTATTCTATTTAATACATTTTAAATTGATTTGTGTTAGGTAGGAAATCAAAATAACTGAAAAATTATGATAATCCCAATGTAAACAAAAATTATCTGGTTAAATTTGACCATATCAAAATTCTATGTATTGTACTTACTTATCAGGCTTTTATTAAATTTTTGTTACAAATTGATAAGTATTAATTTATTATGTTGAGATTGAGTTGTTTTGACCTGATAATGAGGACATTAAATTTGTATAAACATTGTGTTTTTCTGATGTTTCTTAACGTTTTTAATATTGTCCTTTATTTTTTAACAGACATTTCCCTATTTAAAATATCCGTTATTGATAAAAGAAATCATATTTTCACACCACACATAGTTAAATGAAATGACTCAGACCTCCAACTATAATACAATAAATTTAATGTATATGAAATAGGCCAACCAACAACAGTTTCACCTATCGGACCCGATGAATTACCGCCCCCGTTTTATCAACCAACTGAAGGTGGCGGTGTCCCAATGGTTACATGTCGAGTATGCCAAGCCATGATAGATATTTCCGGAAAACGAGATCAACATGTTGTAAAATGTACCCAATGTAATGAAGCTACAGTAAGTCAAATAAAATTTGTGATTTCTTTAATAACTTTTACATTTCCTACAGCCTATAAGAAATGCCCCACCTGGTAAGAAATACGTTCGTTGTCCTTGCAATTGTTTACTAATATGTAAAAGCTCATCACAAAGGATTGCGTGTCCTAGACCGAATTGTAAAAGGATTATTAATTTAGCACCAAGCCCTGTTACCCCACCTGTACCTACCATGCCAGGAATGTGTCGAGTTACCTGTGGACATTGCCACGATACATTTTTAGTAAGTCCAGTTACATTTTTATATTGTAGTGTTGTAGTAAAATAAATTTTTCAGTTCAACACTTTAAACAACGCTTTAGCTCGCTGTCCCCATTGTCGGAAGATATCATCTGTCGGTCCGGATTATGCACGAGGTAGAGCAAATATTTTCATGATACTTTCCATGATATTCTTTATCGTAGCCATAGGAGTGACGGTGGGTACTAGTTCTATGGCAAAAACCCATAGCGGCATCTATGTGGCATACGTTGCTTTATTTTTACTAGCCATTATTCTACTCATACGCAGCGTGTATTATCTTTCTATGAAAGTTAGTATCATTGAAGGACCAATGTAAATATTGTGCTTAGTGATTTCTTAACCGTTATATGTCTGGATTTTATCTAGTATGAGGCCTCTGACAAGCTACTGGTCTAGAACCAGGCTAGTGTATCTACTATTTAATATGTATTGGTGTAGTAGCTTCCAGATCCAGATTTATAAAGATATTTTGCTATGTTAAGGAGTGTCATTTAAGTAAGTGTACAGAAGGAGTAGTTTTTTTGTTGGTCACCATATTTTATTGAAAAAGCAGAGCTGTAACTTTAAAAAGTGCCACGTATTGTTTATATAAATGATCAAACATTCCTTAGAAGCGTTTTTAAAATTGATTTTGTGGTGATTTATAAAAAAAAATTAGATTTGTGATTATCTATAACTATTATACTTATATAAATATTTAGTTGTATCTTAGACATAGAAAAATAATTTCGTAAAATATCTAATGGCTGGGTTTAATCATTTTATACTCACTCCAAATATTAATTTCAATAATAACTTTTGTCATCTAAAAAAATTTTGTGATTAAAACTTTGTACATTACTAAATTTGCAAGCTTATAATACAAATAAATCAAATTAATATAGTAATTAAAAGAAAGCTTGTTAAATTGATGACTTATTGTAAGTTTTCAGTTTAACACACTGTATAACATATATAAATCGATTTAGGATAAGTTTAATTGTTATATATATGCTATTTGTGTATATTTTGTTGGCAATTCTGTAATGTATATATATTTTTTTTGATGCAACATTTTTTTATATTGTATTTGGCTTATTTATAATCATTCTAGCAACTAATTTGGATTAAACGAAATTCTGTTTTAAAGAAAAGATAATTTCATTATTTTTTGATGATCTGTTTATGTTATCAAGTGAAAAGTAGTTCAAATATATCTATTTTGTTTTTTCGGTTAAATTGAATGGCTTTCTGGAATGTCAGTTTTAATATAATTCAAAAATACATCATTTCAATGTCTTTAAATTTGTCAAATTCTAGTCAAACGCTTTGAAAATTTAAAACAATTATTTTTTTGACAATAGGTGCGTTATTTTTAATTTGAGTCAGAAAAAAGTAGATGGGATGAAGAAATATTTGATTTGTTTGAATTTAAACAATATACTCTAATTTTCTTTGATTTTGAGTGTATATTATCTACTGGATCAAGGAAAGAATTACTCCATTAAATGCTGATACGAATCTGATATTTCTTCATCACTTTATCTCAGATCTCGTTAACTGAAAGGAGCTGAGATCTCAGTCAAAAATAACGAACAGTTTTAGATTCCGATAGATGGAAATACAATATCCAGAATAATTTTTCATCCTGTATATAATGTCACAGTTATTTCGAGTTGGCCATTTTTTTAATATATTAATGAAATTGTGATTTTCACTATTTTTTGTTACATTTTTCTTACAACTAAAACGTGCATATAAAATTAGAATATTAAATACAAATTATCAATTTCGATCTCTCATATCTTCAGTCTCGATTTTTTTCGACATTTTCCTCTCTAAAAAGTAAGTTTTTACAGTTAAAATAAACGTTTTAGTTGTAAAAATAATATATCGATTGTTTTTGATCAATAAATTGAATATATTTATGATAGACTGTATAAATGGGTGATAATAAATATTTTATATTGAAAATATCCGTTTTTTTTAACCTTCAAATTTCGAAAAATATTTTTTCTACCACCAAAATAGGCTTTTAAAGCTCAAAATTCAATTTCCGCACCTCAAACTTACAGTAGTTCAAATGTACCGAGCACATTTACTACTTTAACCGTGTTAAATTCTTCAAAAAGTCCCAGTAGTTGAAATGTACCCAAAGTTTATCGACTTCAAGAGTCTCAAGGGATTAAAAAATATCCAGATCCAGAGTCTTAAAGTAGCCGAAGAGATTTAAAAATATCCAAATAATTTTGAAAACTTGTTGAAAGAATAGAAAAATAATTTTTCTACAACCAATATAGGCTTTTAAAGATTTTGAACCTCAAACTTACAGTAGTTCAAATGTACCGAGCACATTTACTGCTTTAACCGTGTTAAATTCTTCGAAAAGTCCCAGTAATTCAAATGTATCCAACGTTTATCGACTTCAAGATACCCAAGGGATTAAAAAATATCCAGATAATTTAGAAAACTCCTTGAAAGATGAGAAAAATAATTTTTCTACAACCTAAGTAGGCTTTTAAACATCAAAATTCAATTTCTGCACCTTAAAATTACAGTAGTTTAAATGTACCGAGCACATTTACTGCTTTAACCGTGTTAAATCATTCGAAAAGTCCCAGTAGTTCAAATTTACCCAAAGTTTATCGACTTCAAGAGTCCCAAGGGATTAAAAAACATCCAGATAATTTAGAAAACTCCTTGAGAGATGAGAAAAATAATTTTTCTACAACCAAAGGCTTTTAAACTTACAGTAGTTTAAATGTACCGAGCACATTTACTGCTTTAACCGTGTTAACTTCTTCAAAAAGTCCCAGTAGTTGAAATGTACCCAAAGTTTATCGACTTCAAGAGTCTCAAGGGATTAAAAAATATCTAGATAATTTCGAAAACTTGTTGAGAGATGAGAAAAATAATTTTTCTACAACCAAAATAGGCTTTCAAATATCAAAATTCTATTTCCGCACCTCAAACTTACAGTAGTTCAAATGTACCGAGCACATTTACTGCTTTGACCGTGCTAAATTTTTCGAAAAGTCCCAGTAGTTGAAATGTGCCCAAATAAGAGTCTCAAAGTTGCCGATGGGATTAAAAAATATCCAAATAATTTCGAAAACTTGTTGAAAGATGAGAAAAATAATTTATTTACAACCAAATTAGGCTTTTAAAGATTTTGCACCATCAACTTACAGTAGTTCAAATGTACCGAGCACATTTATTACTTTGACTGTGTTAAATTTTTCGAAAAGTCCCAGTAGTTGAAATGTACCCAAAGTTTATCGACTTCAAGAGTCTCAAGGGATTAAAAAATATCTAGATAATTTCGAAAACTTGTTGAAAGATGAGAAAAATGATTTTTCCACAACCAAAATAGGCTTTCAAATATCAAAATTCGATTTCCGCACCTCAAACTTACGGTAGTTCAAATGTACCGAGCACATTTACTGCTTTAACCGTGTTAAATCCTTCGAAAAGTCCCAGTAGTTCAAATGTACCTAAAGTTTTTCGAAAATTTGTCGAAAGATGAGAAAAATAATTTATCTACAACCAAAATTTTAAACATCAAAATTCAATTTCTGCCCCTTAAACTTACAGTAGTTCAAATGTACCGAGCACATTTACTGCTTTAACCATTAAATTCTTCGTGTAAAGTCCAAGTAGTTGAAATGTACCCAAAGTTTATCGACCTCAAGAGTCTCAAAGATGCTGACGGGTTTAAAAAATGTCCAGATATTGACTGAATTGAGGGTTAAAAATAAAAAAAAATATTTCAGATATTTTTTTTATTTCAAAATGACCTTAATAAAACAAAAGTCCATACTAATAATTATCAGGTTATAAATAACAAATTATCAAAATAAGATAACATTTCTAAGAAAGGGTAAAAGGCCGCACATTGAAATACGTTCAACCCCCAATAGTACACAATTCATTAAAAAATTTTTGAAAAAAAAAATCACCATTCGAATTGAAAAAAAAAGCAAAAACATCAGGCGCCTTTTCCCCCGTCTTTCTATACTTCCACGTATTTATTAAATTTCAAACTAAAACTTTATCCACACAAATACTCAAACAACATAAAGCTAGAGTGTAAAAAAAATAATTTCTATTACATTTTTTCGGAGCCAATGAAAAATAAATAACTCACTTTTTTCAATTAAATTTCACCAAGTCTTCTGTCGACAGGATTAAAAATTTCATCTAGCACCAACTACTACGATTGACAGAAATACAAATAAAGATTGGCTCGTGATACAAAGAAATTGTACAATTTTCAAGATGTTCAAGGTTTTATTCCACAAAATAAAAAGCCGTTCCTTCAATTAATAGAAAACGGTTCTAGACAAAAAAATTTACCAGCGTAAACCTTAAACTCTTCATATTATAATCATTTCTTAAGAATTTCAATACAAAACAAATATAATAGAAATGGAAGCATCCTACTAGTCATTAATAGTTTTAAAAACCAAAAAATTACATGCTAAAAGTATCAAATCTAAACAAATTCAATTTACTTACAGTAGTTCAAATGTACCGTACTCATTTCCGGTTTTAAATACACTTAAACCGTCGAAATTCTTCGAAAAAAATCGCAGTAGTTCAAATGTCCATCGACATCGGAAGCTTTACAATAAAATTACCAAAGGAATTAACAACCGATAATGTCAAAAATGTTTCAATTCACTATGAAGTTTTACGAATAAAGATTCCCAATGCCTCATTTTAAATGATTTTTTTAGCATATAGTTTGGTAGTTTTTAAAAATATTAATCACTGTTTACAAAAGTTTTCTTATTTTTTATTTGGCAATTAACAGAACGTCCCAAAAAGTCACTATAATCTTATATATGATCATTTTATTTTATAAAAACTAGATTTTTTGAGACCTTCTGCTGAAAAAAAAATTAAATATTAGTCCATATATATTATTTTTTCGCGTTTCAAAGAAAATAATAATAAAGTGGGCCGCGTTCATCACAAAAAATACAGTACGCTTCAGTTGGTGCCGTCTTCTTTCAACATCTATTCATAATTTCAATCACGATAACTTTTTTTTTTTTTGGAAAAAAATTAGTTACTCAGCCCATTTTTCCATAAATAAATACAAATTAGTTACGGCGTGATTCAAATTAAAAATATACCACAAGTTTAAATCTTAATACTGACACCATGACATTTTTTAGCTAGTTTTTGTTGGAAACACAGATATTGCCGATAAAAAGAGAACCCGCAGTAAAATTAAAAATTTTGATTATTTTGTAGAATAAAACGAGGTACACGGTACTTGCAATTCTAACAAAAACATTTCTCTAGTAGTACAAACTCACTCCATCACAGATTGTTGTATTTTTTTTTGTTTATAAGTAAAACACTTTTATTGTGTATTTTTTTCTCAATCTAGTGTCAGGTGTTTCTTGTCAGATCTTCTATTTCACTGAAAAATAAATGGAAAGTCAAAAAAATTTATCATTTAATAGTAGTTCAGTCGGGTTAGCATTAAAGGTGGATGTAGGAGCAGTAGGCGAGATTTTTTTTAAAAATATTATGGTTAATGACAATCAATTGCCTCCACCGGTTTTTAGCCTGTGCTAATTTAACAATAACAGTTTGTAGCCAAAACAACCAAAAATGGGCCTGTTTTTCGACATGTCTTCTTCCAAAAATCCATTTTTTAGACGCACAGAGTTATTTTTTGACGTTTTGGTCTCGGCGCTGTGATTCCGAGGGGAGGGCATGGAAGAGTATAGCGGCGAGAGCACTATTGTAAGTTTAAACAATATTTTGTGGCATATGTCTTGTTCTAACAATGTCTATTACTTTTACTTGATGTTTATCAACAATTAGATTACTCAGAAACCGCGTTTATTGCATTCAGTTCGTGAAAAAATGACGTATTATATGACAAATGATAATTCACATTGCTTCATAAATTGCATTAGTATTTTTTCAATTCCTTTTTTACTCATTCATCCGCTGTGGCTGCAGGAATGGAATTTTTACATTTTGAACCACGGAATTTTATAGCAAATTTCACGCTCTATAACTTTGTATCCATAAATATGCACGATAAACTTGATACTTTTCGAGTAAAATTAGAAAACAACCATTTTTGGTTGTTTTGGCTATAAATTGTTATTGTGCAATTAACACAACCTAAAAACCAGTGGAGGCAATGATTGTCATTAACCATGATATTTTTAAGAGATTCCATCAAAAATCTCGCCTACTGCTTTCACATCCATGTTTTAATAGTTTTTGGGCTAACCCGACTGGACCATAGAATAAAAAACCACCATCCACATCCAATTTTCAAAATTACTCGGCTTTTCAAAAAACAATATTTAAGGATTACGAAAACACTTTGATACTTGATATTCTTCCTAGATATAACATAATTAGTAATAAAATTTGTTTATAGAACCATCAATTTTCTCTTCCACCCTTTTTGACATCTTTCTCAACATTAATTCTCCCATTTTTGCTTTTTAAAAAAACTCCACCGAACACTCAAGGCATTAAAAATAAGAACACAACAAAATACACAACAGAAGAGAAATTATTAATTAATATACAGGGTGTTTCATTGGGAAAGGGCCTAACTTCTGTGAATCTTCTGCACTTTATATCCGAGATACAGGGTTATAAAAAAAGAAATTCTAACAGCAATGTCCAAACGAAGCAAGTCTAACCTAGAAAAATTGCTCAAAATAACCTCCATTCTGCTCTAAACACTTCATTTTTCATACTCTTCCAAATTATAAAGAGCAATTTCAAAAAAAATGTATATACAGGGTGTTGTTTGTAGGAAAGACGAGTTTTGAAATTGTTTGTTAAGCCAGACCTGTATTATCTTTACGGAGATGCTTTTGATGGAGTTTCTAGGTAATATTTATCACTTGTACCAAATTTCAAAATAATATACAGAGTAACTCGGAAGTTATGAGGTTCGAAAGAGATAGGATAAATTTATAAAACACCCTGTATCTCGGTTATAAAGTGCAGAAGACACATTAAAGGTTTTTGGAAGCACCAAAGTAATCCCCATCTACAGTTAAAGTTAGGCCCTTTCCCAATGACAATCAAATTTTAAAAACTGGATGCTTAAAAAAATAAATATTTCCAAAACAATACCACAGATTTTGAGAATAATTCTCATGGGCTATTAATACATAATAAGTTTTCTATTATTTGTTGCATTTTGATTAGAAAAAAAATTATTGATTTAAAAATATTAACAGCCCTAAATTCGTACCCAAGGACAATACTCAACATGCATTTTAAATTAAAATTATAACAGTACAAATAAAATATTTGCCCATTTAGTTTCAAACCCGTAATATACCTATTGCAAGGTTTTTATAAATAGAATCTTAAAGACCTTCTACCACTTAGTGGTGTAGGGTTACAAGGTTGTTATTTTCTTCAATGAAAGACTTGAGCCAGAAAATAAGAGCGAATGAGTGAAAATTCATCACTTTGCTGTACGCACAATAGTTTCAGGATATAAATAGGAGGAAGACTCTGAATAGGATCTTTGCTGTACGCAGAATATAAATGATGAAAAAGACACTGAATAGGATCAACAAATATGTTAGCTGTAAAGATATAAAGTATAATGTTTTGTTTAATGGG
>CAJUYG010000303.1:262403-274228 GCA_910591675.1 Galerucella calmariensis
ATCGATATTTGGCATCACAGTAATAAAAAGAGTGTTGTAGTTTTTTTTTGAAAATTCTTATTTTTCAATCTTTTCGACCCTCTTATCGTTTGTCAGCGATTTTTGGATATGGAATACGAAAGACTATTACATTATCAACCTTCCTTTAAAATTTAAACACGAGACATCGATATTTGGCATCACAGTAATAAAAAGAGTGTTGTAGTTTTTTTTTTGAAAATTCTTATTTTTCAATTTTTTCGACCCTCTTATTGTTTGTCAGCGATTCTTGGATATGGAATACAAAAGACTATTTCCAGGGTTTTCTCGAGGTCACTTTTGTTATAAATTTTTTTCCCGAAGCTGTACTATAAACGGTTCCCGAGATACGACCGAGAGCCATTCTCATTGGGACACCCGGTACAATGGGTCACATGTGGCCTAAGTGCTGTGAGCCTACACTCACCCTCCCTACTCTACAGATACAGATCCTACTGACTGCGCCAAATATTAATTGTTGGTTAAATTATAGAACTGATTGTTGTTAATTTTAGGTGACTATTGTAAACCCTGTCAATGTTCTGGAAATATTAATCCAAGAGATCCATCTTCGTGTGACACCGTAACAGGAGCATGTTTGAAATGTCTAAACAACACCTACGGAGAACAGTGTGCTCAATGCGCACCGGCTTTCTTCGGTGATGCTGTTGCTTTAAAAGACTGTCAACGTAAGTTTATATAAAATAATATTTCAAAACTTTTAATACTCTAAATTGTCGTAGCTTGTATCTGCGATGATCAAGGAACTCATCTATGCGACAGTTACACTGGAAAATGTATTTGCAAACCCAACGTAGTTGGTGAAAAATGTGACAGGTGCGAAAATGAACATTACGGCTTCCAAAGCGGAGAAGGTTGTAAACCGTGTAATTGTGGATCTGCCGCAGAGAGTAATCAATGCGAAGATGTCACAGGACAATGTAAATGCAAACCAGGAGTTAATGGAAGGACGTGCGATAAGTGCGCTTCTGGATTTTGGAATTATACTTCAGAAGGATGCTTATGTAAGTATTTTTTTCACCCCAGTATATCATTTATCGACATTTTCTTTTATAGCTTGTGGATGTAAAAGTGAATATTCACTAGGACTTGGTTGTAACGCTTTAACCGGCCAATGTGAATGTCTTGAAGGTGTTATTGGTGAAAAATGCGACCAATGTCCGCATCGATGGGCTTTCGAACCAAATTTCGGTTGTCATCAGTGTGATACTTGTCACCATGCATTGTTGAACGATACCGATTCACTTGCAGAGTTAATAGATCCAGTCATTAGTGATTTTGATGTTAGTATAGATCTTTTATACTTTTATAATAGTTTTTATAAATATTATTGGGATTATTTTAGTCGACTCAATCGGGATATTTTACTAGAAGAAGATTAGAAAATATGCGTGAACAATTAGAACATTTAAAACCGAAATTAGACGAGATAAATCCAAGTCAAACTAGTTTAAACAGCACCATACAGGAATTAGAGCGGTTAGAACAGGATTCGAAGGGTTTAAATAGAAAGGTATTCCTTTTTGGGATGTAGATTAAAAGTATTTTTTATTGTAAACTTTTTTTAGTCAAATTATTCTTTGGTAAACAGTGAAGAATACAAAAATAAATCGGAAAATATAAAAAATAAAGTAGAAGAATTGTTAGATGAGATATATCAAGTTGAAGAGGATGCTAGTAGAACTGCTGAAGGAATTGACAAGATCTTCACCGAATTACACGAGCAAGCAGGTAACATTTAATATTATTATTATTACGAACAGATTTTTTAAAATTATTGTTATGGACCAGCTGACACAATTTACTTATTATAAATTATAAGTGATGTTATTTATTCAAAAAAATGTTGTTTTTAAGCTGCATTTTTTTCAAAATTTATATGAACAATGAATAATCGATTAATATAAACTTGGTTTAATAACAATTTGCAGCCGTTGAGAAATTTAATTCACATATGAAATTATAAGCAAGTACAATTAGTTGTTTGGTTCATTACTCTTAACGTTCGTACAAAATTAAATCAATGTTTGTATTATTTGTAGGAAATGAAGTTGAAAAGGCTCTGCAAGATGGCGAAAGTATTTTAAATACCATAAAATCGTATAATTTAACCCAACGTAATACGATAGCTAATAATTCTTTGAAGAAAGTCGACGAAATATTGAAAAATGTAACTGAATTTAAAATCCCAGTGGAAAATTTGAAAAACCAGGTCGATGTGGTCGAAGGAAATTTAAACAAGTTTAACAAAAAATTAGATAATCTCTATAACCATACGCAGTTTTCACTTAATATGGCTAAAGAAGCTGAGGACATTATGGGTAAAATAGGGTAAGTAGTAAAATTGAATTTTAAGTGATAAATTGAGTCTGCTTTTCGCAAATATAAGTGCATATATGATGAACTGCTTTTGTATAAAGTTTCAGCTCTTACAATTGTAAAGAGACTAATTTTCCTAATTTGCTCGACTCCTCAATTTGTTCGTATTTTAATTACCTGCGTTTTTTTATACATACCATTTAGTACCTACTCTTTAGTGTCCAAAACATATCAAAAGTATTATATCTAATGTATTTTATATGATGGATCATCCATTTTCTATATTTACTATGTAGACTAATCGATTTAGCTCACTTTGAAGCGAAAAAAAACAGGATGGGAACAGCTAGAAATGGTGAAGAGGCGTATAATAAACGTGAAAAAATAAATGCGTGAGCAGGGGTGTTTCCAAATATATTTGGGGGTGAAAAGGGGTGGAATTTTGGATTATTGCAGTTTCCGGCGAAAGTTGACGTCGGAGAGAAAAGTGTACAACAGAAAAGTTGTAGATCATAAAAAGGTCTATAACTTTTGTATAGATGATTTTTTCATATAACCTCAAAACTTCCGAGAAAAACCGCTTTTATTGTTTTTTAATTTACACAATAATAATTTTAATTTTACGAAACTTGGAGAAAGTATACCTTTTTATGACCGAAAAATCCACATATTATTAACATTCAGTAAAAAAATATGGTTGCAGAATTCATTTTTTGATTTTTCCGGCAGATTTTGTATTTTTTAGTAAGTTTTAGATTATATTCTCCAGAATAAAAAAAATAAAATCGCGCTCGAGAATACCGGATTAACGTTTTATTTTACAAGTTCGCGACCCTATAACTCGGCGGCGTCAAGGACTTATCAACAGATTAGTTAAATTTAGTATTAAAACACTAAGATCAACCCCCCAATATCTTAATCTGCCACGCTCGAGTATTCCCGAAAAATCCCCTATTCGCCTCCCTAACTATTACACTCTATCAAGATGGAGAAAAGGATGAAGGTAAGGAAATTTTAGATGTATTAAAAAAGTGAAACACATTTTTATTTCAAAACATAGTTTTCCATCATTTAATTGAAATTTTATACATCACTATACACTGAAAGTGTCTTCATAATATCTTCTAGTAAGTTTATAATAAAAAAATGTGGAAGTGTCTACAAATATTTAACTTTATACATAAATAAATCAAAGTTTACAAAACTATTAATATAATATTTATCACTAATACCCAAAATGATTTGGTCATAAATAAATTAAATCTTAGAACTATCAGCAGAGATTATTTGTAAAAAAATATCAAGTTTTTTAAAGGTTGAGAAAAATTTTTAATAAAAAGATCGTTTTTTACAGTGTAATGAAAGGTAAGTTCTTATACATCCATCATAACAGTTATTTTACACTTAATTTACAATATTCAAAAGCATTTTATTTAATTTTTGATTTTTTTTGTCACAAATAACTCTATTTCAATATACAATAAATTTTGTATCACTCAAAACACATTTTTATCCAAAATTTTGAAAAAAAGACAGTTTCAAAATCTAGAGAAAAAAACAAAAACTTTATACTTTCATAGGATCAAGCTGGAGAAATAAAAAATATATACAGAGTGTATCAAATAAAAAAATACCTTTAAATAAAAAAACTTACCTACCAACAAATTTAAAAATAATCTCAGCAAACACAATTTTACACACAAAACAACCATTTTAAACATGTTTCGTTTTCGCCTCTGCTTTCAGTTTCCATCTAAGTAGTTCCATACAAGTGACAGCATCTTCAGCACTGTCATGCCCACTCACATCATTCTGTATAATCTTCCGAAGATATTCACTGGCTAAAACTCTCAAAGCCCTTTTATGAGGTAGACCCATTTTATGAGGAAACAACACTGAAGTATCCACAATCATCCCGTGAACTATTTTCAAAGCTTTCATGTCCGATTCCAAACTATGCCCCACCAATATCGTCATAGAATTACACAAGTGTAAAATATTAGCTTGAACTTGTAGAATACTCGTACTAGTTTTGTCCATTTGTTCTTTGGTTATACCAGAGAATCTGGTATTGTAGTCTATGATGGGGTTAAGAGGTTTCACTAGAGATTCGTATACAGTTTTACAATCGATATCCACTATTGTCACTCTTGTTAATTCTAAACCTTTTGTCGTATAACACATTTCACAATCTAAAGCGTATACACTGTGACTTCTGGGGTCTCCTTCGGTATCTGAATCCATGGTGGTTTGGAATCCTTCTAGTTTAGCTGAAGTGTAGCCGTCGTAGACGTGGGTGTCGGAAGTGGCACAACCTGTTTCATCACTCGTCCTACAGCAAAGGTAAGTTTGTTCACCTCGTATGGTGCGTTTTTTCAAGGGGTGATAACAGCATTCTTCGTCGAAGAGGGGCCAGCCGTCATCATCAACCTAGAAACAAGGAATATTCAACATTTCAGTACTTTTAGATTTACTAAAGTTTATAAACATAACCTAACAAAATGCATGGAAACTGCTGCAAGAAAACAGTTTTTATGTTAGGACTCGTGCGAAATTTAAACACGAATACATTTAATGCATTTACCTGATAAATCTTGTTACACATTCAACATATCTTTATATTTACTAAAGTTTATAAACCTAACCTAACCTAACAACAAAATGCATGGAAACCACAGAGTACACCATCTAAAGTTAGATGGTGTACTCTGTGATGGAAACTGCTACAAGAAATCAGTTTTTGAGGTTATGTTTGCGCGAAATTTAAATATGACTACATCTAATGCACTTACCTGATAAATCTTGTTACACCTAGAACATATCCTTTGGTTTTCATCCAAATTACACGGAATGGAACTTTTAAAATTCTTAATAATAGCAACACCAAATTCGTCAGTCTGTCTCGGATACCCATGTATATCCAATTCTTCCTCAGTTAAAGCCCACTTTTTAATTTGATTATAAAATTGTTGCACTTTAGATTGTTCTGAACAGTTTCCATCATCCTCACCCATACCAATAAGACCCAATCCACTTTTATTTCTTTCTAGAATTTCTTTTCTCAGTCGATTAACTGCTAGCATTGCAGAGTTTCTATACGATGTTAACACTTTACATTTTTCATAACAACTAAACTCTTCTTTTAGAGCACGGGTGTAAGCTTCTTCTTTTGATATGTACATTTTAACACACTCGTCTGCAATCATAGTTAAAAACCGAGTTCTAACGTTTATAGGAAGTTTTGATTTGTCTACGTGAAGCACATCTGGGATATCACTGAGAGACACGTCTGGTATATGTGCAACTCTACCAGATTTTTGAGTTTGTGCGATGGTTTTTATAGGCGCCGTATGTTTTAATTTTGGAATCATTTCTTTTGCTTTAGTTATTGCCATAACATTGCAGACAGGAGTAATTTTTTTCTGCATCAATTTTTGTGTAGGAGTGTAAGTTACTGTTTTTGTACCTTTTAGTATATCGTCCACGAGATTGGTACTTTTCTGTTTCTCCATTTCCCTCATTTTCTTTCTTTCCCTAGCTGCTTCTAGGAGCGAAGGTGCAGGTCTTTTTACTACAGTTGCTTGTTGAAGTTCACTCATTAGTAATTCTTGTTCTCGGTTAGCTTGCATTTGTTTAGCTGATTTATATCGATTGGCTAGTATCTGACCTGGGGTTTGAACAGTGTTTGTTTTGGTTGGAATAATTTTTGGTGCACTAAACAGATTTTCTATATTTGCATGTGCTATTCGTTTTTTGCCGTGGTATTCAAGAGAATCACTTTCAATGTGTATAGAGGGTTCTTTTTCTTGGGAAATTTGATGTAATGGTTTTACTTCTTCTGGTTTATATTCGTTAAATATCCTGTAACATTCTAGCATTGTTTCATCTTCATTAAGTTCAACGTCTAAGTCAGATTCTATTGTATTATTGTCAAACAAATCAACTTGATTATCACTTATTGCACTCTTGTTATTGCTAGATTTACTACTCTTGTGATTTTCTTTGGACCTGCTATGCTTAGATTTTTCATCAACTTTATTTTTACTACTACTGTGTTTAGTTTTCTTATCATTGTCCTTACTACTTCTTCGTTCTTTACTCACACTGGGACTTTTATCTTTACTGCTTTTCTTATCCTTTTTACTTTTTTGTTCCTTACTTCTGCTACTACTTCTTTCTCTGCTGGCAGCTTTTTCTTTTTTCCTTTTATGCTCTGCACTTCTACTCCTACTTCTCTCTTTATTTCCAGTTTTATTCTTTTTGTGTTCCTTACTTCTACTCCTGCTCCTATCTTTACTTGAAGTTTTGTTCTTTTTACGTTCTTTACTCCTGCTCCTACTTTTATCTTTACTTGTTGTTTTGGTTTTCTTACGTTCTGTACTACTACTTCTTTCTTTACCTGCAGATTTTTCTTTTTTACTGCTACTTTTACTATCTTTGCTTGGACTTTCACTTCTTATTTTAGTTTTACTTTTATCATTGTTTGCTTTATCAGTTTTTTCTCCTTTTGATTTAGTCTCTTTTTCCTTGTTTTTATATTTATCCTTTTTATCTTTCCTGGAAGATGATTCCAATACATCAGGCTGTTTGACATCTTTATCTTTATGATTTTTTTTATCCTTTTCTTGTTTATGTTTGTCTTTGTGTTTATCCTTTTGATTTGTCTCTTGACTTGTACTTTTATTTTTATCTTCTTTATTCTTTTGATGGTGACTAGATTGTTTAATATTTACACTTTCCTTAGAGATACTTTTATTATCATCATTTTTATTATGTTCAACTACAACTTCTTTTATTAATTTACTGCTTCTTTCAGTCTTATTGGATTTTTCACACTGTGGATCACTTGTTCTATCTTTTGTATAGTCATTAGAGGACTGTTGACCAGCTGCTTCTTTTCCATTATTTAAGGAAATATCTGGATGTACTTTGGAAGTTTTGTCATTTGAACTTATTATTTCATCTATCAAATCAAACTCACTCGATAAATCTTCAAAGTTAATATCTTGTGTAGGTTGCAATGATATTCTAGGATCATATTCGACATTTGCTATATTTTGTTTGATTTCGTTTATTACTTCTATACGTTCCTTACTCTCTTCAAGTAAAGACTGATTTCTATTAACACTAGAAAGAATACTCAGGGGTGTGGGTTTGTATGTAGGATTATCTGTTTTAGTTGTAGGCCTATATTTTTTGTCAGATCTAAATGCTAGATCTGGTACATAACTTATAGGTATATGGCTTCTAATATTGTGAATGTTAGCCAGTTGACTTTTTGGAGTTGGTTTATATGTAGGAACAAGAACTGCTTCATTTTCTGATGCTGCAACGATTTCTTCCACATGTTCAGATGGTTTTTTTCGATGTCTAAAGTGGCAGTATGGTCTGCCGCACGAACTATTAAAATAAGGACATTCAATATCCTGAAAATAGCCTTTTGTGGGCAACATAAGTACTGTTAAACAATCACTTAACCTATTTATTTACAAAAGTTAGTGACAGAAATTGACATTGACGTTAATTCTTCTTATTTTTCCGAACACTCTGTCTTCTCTTCTTACGTGGCCTTTTACGCAACAAGTATTTCAATAAAACACTTTAAAATGTGGCTTACGAACGGAAACATTCAATATTAACTAAAAACTTAAATAGATAAAGTGGGGTCGTTGGTATGTAAAATGTAGGTATTATCAGCTTGAAGCAGATATCCATTTTATCGCTTAATGTTATATTTTTAGAATACATCCGTTGAATAAAATTAGAAATAGATACATACTGCTCGGTAGTATATACGAGGGCTAGTTGATAAATAGTTTACAAATACTTTTTCTATTTTAGAAAAGATCGTTTAAAGAACAAATTGGATGACATAGAAGATAAATTAACTCAATCTAAAGTTAATTTAGACGATTCTGATAAATTTTTAAACAACGCTTCTAATTTGCTGGAAATTTCAGTTAGAAATTTAAAAGATTTACTCGACGCACCCGATGCTTTAGAATCTTTCAACAACGATTTTAGTGCAAATTTGGATAATAACAAAATAGAACTCGATTACATAGAAGCTCTACGACCTCAAGTACAAGAACACGCAACGAATCTATCCGAAAGAGTTCAACAGCTCGAACATATTTTATCAGAGTCTCAATTCGGATCTCAAGATGCAGTCAAAGCTGCTAGAGCTTATAAAGATATAGTAGCAGCTGTTAAAAGCGCCAGGGAAGCTGCGGACAGCGCTAAAAACGACACTAACCATGCAGCAGACATTCTTAACAACGTACAAGAACGTACAAATGACGCAGAAACTCTTTCGGATAAAGCTTTAGACGATTCTTACGAATTAAAACAATCTACCAATGATCAATTAGAACCGAAGTTAAAAAATGCCACCGAAAAATACGTACCTGTTAAGAAGCTTTTAAATGACGCTGGACAGATGTTGAAAGAGATACAAAATATTTTGGATAATTTACAAGTACAAGACTTGGAAGAAGGTTATCAAACAGCCGGTAAGAATGCAGACGATGCCTTGTGGTCTGTTCGAGAAGTAAAAGGAATCGTTTCTAGCAACTATAATGACGTAAGAGTCTTCTTCTTTTTTTAAATAGGTCTAATTTCAAGGTTTTTCGTTGTTTTAGCTACCAAAAGAAGCAGAACAAGCTCAGCTACTACCAAAAGAAGTAGATGACATGCACAACAACTTGTTACAAACAGAAAAGCAAATAAACACGGTCAACGAAAAATTCCCACCGGTTTTAAAATCTCTCGAAGAACTTCCAGACATACAATCCGCCTACAAACAAAAATCCGACGCCATTAAAGCTAACCTTAAAAAATTAAATCAACAAATCGATCTAGCACGAGACATCGCCAATAGAATTAAAGTCGGAGTTAAATTTTTCACCAACACCACTTTGGAATTGAGAAATCCCAAGAATCTCGAAGCTTTGAGTACTTCTTCTAAATTTTCAGGTTACTTCAAAACCAACGAACGACAAGGACTTATATTTTATATTGGAAATCCCAATGCTACCAACATACCCAAACAAAAAACCGTGAGTTACAATACGATATTTTTCTAATACCAACATATTTAACCGACAAATTTTTTAGGATGATTACATGGCTCTTATAATTCAAAACGGTTATCCAGTATTGAAATTCAACATCGGAAACGGAAACGAGCAAATTATTAATTCAAAATACGTAGCTGATAACAACTGGTATCAATACGTCATCGAAAGGTAAGTAGATAGAGCTTAAGTACTGAAAATATTGACTTTGACAGGTCGGCCATATTGTGCTGAAGGACAACCGACTCGATTACTTGGAGTTGAACACACACGCCAAGTTTAAAGTTTTGATTCACGGTGGGGGGCCTTGAATAGGGGGATAAATTGAATCACCTCGCCGGAAATCGAAAAAAAATATACCTAATCATTTTCTACCCGCATTGTACCCTTAACAACACTCCGTAAAAACGACTAATAGGTGAATAGAGTCTAATAGCTTGCCCTCCAGCACAATATGACCGACCTGTCAATAACATCATTCGGGAATGATCTATTATACTTGTTTTTCAGAGTTGGATTTAACGCTAAGCTTTCAATCCGGGAAGAATTGCAAGATGGCGCTGAGGAAGTGACTACTAACGAAAAACCCATCTCCGGACCGTACACAGTTTTCAATTTGGACGATAAACATTCAAGAATATTCGTTGGAAGCATTCCTAACAATTACCAAGTACCGGAAGGTTTAGATTCCAGATCGTTCGATGGAGAAATGGAAGATCTAGTCATCGGAAATACTCCGGTATCTCTGTGGAACTTCAATTACGGATACGAAAACAATCACGGAGCCATGGAACGAAACAAATTAGTAAATTTGGCACCGAGCAACGGTTTTAGATTTAACGGAAACGGCTACGCCATTTTAGATTCCAGATCTCTACAGCTCAGATCTAAATCGACTATTCAACTGTATTTTAAAACGTTCGCTCCAACCGGCTTACTATTTTTAGCCGGCAAAGAAAAAACTTTCATCTCGATTCAAGTACAAAACGGCAAAATACTTTACCAATACAATTTAGGCGGGGAAACTAAAAAATGGGTAACCAGCAAGAAATACAACGATGGAAATTGGCACAAGATTACTGCTACCAGAGACGGAGCTAAAGGAAAACTAGTAGTCGACACCGAAGATGTCATCGATCGAACCAAAGTTGTAAACGGTACTTCCTTGGAGTTTATAGATACGATTTCTTTCGGAGGATATCCAAATAGACATAAATACGCTGATGTAACTGAAAAAAGATTCGACGGTTGCATAGTAAACGCGACTATCAACGGGGAATCGATTGATTTGAGAAATAACATCAAAGCTTTCGACGTTGAACCTGGATGTCCGGATAAATGGTCTTCGATGGTGTCTTTCGGTAAAGATGACCACCATTACGTCGGCTGGGATCAACTTTCATTAACGAACGAGTTTAATATGAGCTTAAAATTCAAAACTAACGATAACGACGGGGTTATTTTCTACATTTCCGATCAATCACAGGAAAACAGCATATCTCTATCCATAAAAGACGGTTATCTAGTACTTTTAGATCAAAAAATCAAATTAAATTCCAAAGCAATGTTCAACGATAGTAAATGGCACGTAGTTTCCGTTATACACAAAAATAAGTATCTAAGAATGGATATAGATGACGAAGAAAGCGTAGTAACCGACTCTCCTCCACCGTTCATCCACGCTTTGATCTCTAGCTTGTACGTGGGGGGTTTACCGAATAAAATCCATCCACAATCGAATTCGATTGCTGCGAGCTCTGTATTTTATGGATGTATAGCCGATCTAACAGTGAATGGAAAAGTTAAAAACTTTGCAAACACTACCGATAGACACTTGGAAATATTAGACAAATGTATATTAGACGAACCGGAAGATATAGATCATTCTTTACCGGAATTAAAACCGATAGATACTAATGAATACTACACCAGCGAAGCACCAAAAATAACCACCGTAAACATAATCGATGCTTACGTAACTGTACGCGGTGATGGAGGTAACGACTTTAGACCCATCGGTCCTTCTAAATCTGAATCTCAAACTGAATCACCAGTGGATATTAACGAAGTTACAGAATTTTCACCGGTCGAAGTAGAAATACCAGTTACCGGTGTAGTACCTACAGAAGCAGCAACTCCCAGACGCGTAGGTACACTACCACCTACCGTAGCTCCTCCTCCACCGACAGATCAATGCGCTCTACCACCGGATCCTCAACAAGAAGATGTTAGAATCGTCGGTTATAAATTTGGAACTTATAACGGCAGTCGAATGGAATTTGAGGCCAGAGGAAAGTATAGGAAATCTTTTGATTTTAGATTTGAATTTAAAACGCTCGAAACCGAAGGTATATTATTTTACGTTACCGATATAGATGCTAGGTCGGTGGA
>CAJUYG010000304.1:0-61496 GCA_910591675.1 Galerucella calmariensis
AGATTTATATTTTGATATATAATATGGGAAAACCATTGAGGAAACCACATATATATATATATATAACTTGGTATGGAATCTGTTAATATCAAATACAACCATTCCAAATCATTCATAATCTATAAGATAGGAGCGCTGAGACCAGTGACATCCGCTTTTTCCATAAAATTCATAAAGAACCAATCTGGAATATTGTTAATACACCCTACAATTACAATGCTAAAATACCTCACACATATGTGGTAACCTGCATGTAAACAAAAGGATGTCACACATATTTGTTTGCAGTATTAAGCTATTTTATTGGCAGAAATACTCGCAAAAATATAAATGTTAGTGTTATCAAACTTGATGTCTACTTTTATAATAGTATTTGCATTGTATATAATATTGACCCTTTGAAAACTTTTTATCATCAGGCTCTATGACAAGTTTTTTGCTACTTTTTACAGAACTTCTATATTCTATATCTGCATTTGTATGATCTCATGTCACCTGAAATTAACCTTCTTACACATTATATCAGATTGGTACTAAGTAAGATATTATAAACTATTTAAATAAATTACCTAAATTTTCATAATGTAGCAGAGGGACTATTCCAAAACCTTTTTGGAAAGGTATCCTGAAACATTTTTTTTCAATATTTTTCACTGGCCAAGATTCCAAGATTCCTGACAAATTTTCAACATAATATATTTGAAAAATGGAAGATTGACAGGGCTTTGAATAAAGGTCCTTTGTTATTACAAATTTCTTTCCAATGGCCATTTTTATGCCTGTAGTGCTGTAGGCAAAGTGGTTGATAATCACAATAGATCCATCATTTAAAATACAGGTATTGTTTGCTCTGGAGTCAGTATCTAGTAAAATTCCACTGGGCAGAATACAACATCTATAATAAGGATGTACACATTCAAGAATATTTGTACCTTGAGAATGGGAACCCTGGAATGAGTATGTTTCTCCCTTGCTTAAAAGTCTTTCTTTTGTATATGCAGCTCTTTCAATTTCTCCATATCGTCTTGCTAACTGCTGTAATGGCTTATCACCTTTACGGACAAATTTTTTCAAGATTTGGTAAAAATTTTCGAAAGGAAAAGCACTAAAGTTATCCAGAGCAGCTTTAAATATTCGAACATCATTTGCCAAATGAATAAGTCCATGAACATTGTGACTTATAAATTGAGGTCCGTATAGTTTAATAAAAGCTTCTACAAAATACATCAGCAGAGAATGAGCATAATCATTGTGAGACATACAATATGTGGGATGAGCTAAGATAGTTATTGCTACATGCAAGATCAAGAAATGCTGATATAAATCTGTAGGGATAACATCAACTAATATAATAGGTCCAGTATACAGGAGAATTTGTCTATACTCAGTAGCTTTAAAACGTTTCACGTACTGGAGAGAACGAGGCTTTCTAACAAACTCTCTAGGAACATAATGCACAAGATTTTCTAAAGCTGTAGAAATTTTCACAACTGACTTACCAGGAAGCCTTAAATGTAATGGGCCAGATAGCCACATATAAATCATTTTTCGCATAACACCCAAGAGAACCAAGTGCATATAGTCCAAAGGCACACTGTCCACAATATTAAATGATGGTACTTTGTTTAGAATACTTAAGCATTCACCACCATCTCGCAAAGGGGCATTTAAATCTGGATAGCACATTCGTCTTTCGATATACTCTCCTTCAACATGACACTTAGTACAGCTAAAATAACCAGCATGGCCCTTAAATTTCAAAAGAGCAGCTTTAGCGGGGGCATCACAGATAACTGAAGTTAATGAAACTTTCACATTTTTTTGTTTGTACTGAAATCCATTTTGGCATAATGGCACAACTTCATTAATGAAATCTTGTAATAGGTCATTTATATCAGCTGGTTTCTGATGACCATAGTACACTCCAATGAGGTACACATCTAATGTATTATTAAAACGGCATGATATTGGGCTGAAACTAGCACCAGACGAATTGGCTATTGGAATACTGTCAAAGCTGATCTGAATATTTATTTCCGAACACTCTGTATTTTTAACAAACAATTTAATTAACTTGTTTAAACCATTATGCCAATAATCTCCTGGTGGTACTGAACGGATTGTGCACAACAATGGGGTATTCATTAAAGTTCTTGCACACTTTGGAAACTTTCCTACTTTGTATTTTCTCAGGAAGCTCATTACATCTTCTATAACTGTATGATTAAGATTGTGTTTAACACTAATTGTGATTAAATCTCTTTGCATGGATTTATTTTTCTTATCTTCGGCACTTATTATTTCTTCCACAACTTCATCACTACTGTTACTGTTAGTATCTTCATCTTCATGATAGATATTCCAATCATCATTACCATCTATGCACTTTCCACAGTGAGTACAATCCGCATAGTTAGCATCATGAGAACACTCGTTACAGATAATACAAGAACAACAAATGCATAAAGGACAATCAAAATTTAAAGTACCATAGTTAACAGTATGCAAATCAACTAAGCCGTAAACATCTGTTTCTTCTAAATTGTTATCAATTAAATCTTTTTTTATTTCAGTGTTATTTTGTGAAGAATCAAATTGTTCATAGTATTCTGATTCATTACAATGTACATCTGAACTCTGATAGTTCAGTTGTTCTACTGATACAGCAGAATTATTTGATTGTGAAAGTATTATTTCATCAAGTTGTTCCTGCTTTCTACGCAAAAGTTGTCTGGCTGATACGAGATCTTTGCGTTTTCGCTTAAATTTCATTCGAAATTTGATTTTGCTGTCATCTTCCAAATCATTCATTGTTTATTTTGAACTAAAAAAAATTGATGTTCAACAACCCGATTTGAATACGAATTTCTAAATATTTTTTTACATTACACAAACTATAGTACGAAAAATGCAGTTTCACTGTTAACACATGATTTTCTATAGTTATACTTAATTATTTGCCGTTGTATCAAAACTGCTGCAGGGATATACTTAACACATTTGATAGTAAAATAGCATGCATCCAACTATGAAAATAATTAAATACTTACTTCTCTACAGCTATTTGGTGTTCGCCACAATTTCAATGATAATAAAGCAATCCTAACTAAAATTAACACTTAGCACATCCACCTAACTTTGGTGTTTCTCACAATTTTGATGATAGTAGTTAAATAATATTTTAACCAGTCCAACACACATACATAAAATGCAAATCAGAATGCAAATTCACACCACATGTGACCACATCACAGAAACCGGGAAAATTATGTTAGATTGAGGTTATGTAGTTGGTGTGCGTTAAAGCGGCGCTGCCAAATATGAGTAAAATACGCAGAATTATTTTAGAACGACACTATGGTAATACTAAGCAATGCTGTATAGGTTGTTTTATCGGAATTATGATACCTATTAAATGGTTAAAATTTATGGAAGTATTGGGACACAAAACAAAAATATTATCAAAAGATGATAACTATAACTATTAAAAAAAACATACTTTATTACACTTTCATTATATAATTTTGGCAACGTCGTATAGAGAGCTTACACCATAGATAAGTTCATAGAAAAATAAAATTATTTCTCTATTGATCTAGTTCAAAGGTGTTCCCCTCATGGTTCCCGTGTTGATTCAGGATAACGGTTAAAATTTGATGAAGAGTATTTAAATTTAAATATAACTCGCTATGAACATCTATGGGTTTATCTTCATAAACTCACGTAACTCACATGAAATATGAAAACGCAAATTTTTTGATTATCATACGTCTTTTATATATCCTTTAGATGCGTGTAGAATACACAATACTTATAATTATGCAGATAGGCAGTATGGTACATATTAGATATATATTATTAGGTACGTTTAATTACTATTGGATAGTAATTCAGCATTGGAAAATCCCTACATCATTATAATAAATTGATTTTTCCGACTACACACTTGTCTATATTTAGTATGTTGTGTAGAATACCTAGACAAATTATACTCTTCAGCTTGCAGTTCATTAAAAATAAATTTACCTATGAAATTCTAATTTTTCAATCGATTGAGTCACCCATATACCTAAGACGTATATTCATTAATACGTCTTTTAGATGTCCATTAGATGCGCATGTTTCTAAAGTAAACCAACTTTTTTTCGCAGATCTCAAATAGATGTCTATTAGATCAGTATATAGGTAAGGTATATTGCGTGGATCAAAAATTAATCTTCAATATGTCTATAAGATGAAGGTACATTAAATCCCTATAATAGATATGTAACTAACAATAAATGTAAATTATATATTATTTATTATTTCAAGAGACAATATTACCATTTAATTCAGCTTACAGTTTACTATTTAATTTGCCTTGGTTTTTGAAGAATTATTTGCAACATTACACATTTTCTTAACTGAGTTTATCTTTTGTAGTCATCTATTAGACATCTATTATACCATTTCAAATCATTATAGCGAGCAGCAGCGTCTCCATTGCTCGATATTACGGCTAACATGCGTATGATAGACGTTGAATCATTTTTTGTTTATATAAGTATACTTTAATTGGTTAATATACTATAAATCCCTTAATGTTTAAAGGTGAGTTACCCGAGGTGTTACCTAAAAGGTCGCTAACTTGTTTACTAATGTGAAGCCCAGATAAAACCAAAATATTTTATATGTTTTTTAGATGAATATTAGATCTGTTCAACAGACGTCTAAATATTTTAAATTATATACTTCAAATAGATCTGTTGTTTTACAAGGAAAATACCGATTAATTGATCTCACAGGCGGTTTTTATAGAAGAATCTACAAAGTTAGACATTTTCTAGGCTGGTTATCGGTATTCAACTGATTTTTGTCCTCGTAGATATCTATTAGATATTCATTAGACCATTTCACAAGATGGACCATCATCTATAGACGTCTATTTCCTATGTGGGGCCCGTAATTGACGAAGCTCCAACAGAAATAGAGGATTTAAATTTAAATACTGAATTTTCATCAGACATAAATGCAATTCCTGTAGATTTAATAGGTCGTAGGATCGTGGACATAAACTATTTTTGGGGACAAATGAAAAAAATTAGCCATAAACCCTTTTTTGACTGCAAAATACAAAACTGTGATATTATTGGTGAAAAGAGGAATGGTTTACAGTCAATGCGAAAAGTTAGGTGTAACCTCTGCAGTGAAGTGAGTTCAGTAAGAACCTCAGAACCAGAAATATCAGATATGAATAAGTCTACAGTTTTAGGTTAGTAACATCACAGCTATTCGATATTAAAGAAATATTATTTTGTTATTTTTTTTTAGGAAGTATTTCGATCGGTACTGGGTATTCATAAATATCTGAATTGCTCACAATTATGGGATTGCCGCCGATGACATCAAAGTTATTTTTAACCACACAAAGGATACCTACTTCAAGATGATGTTAATAAAACTTTGATAAATCAATTAAAACTAGCAGGTGAGGAAGAGAAGAAACTTGCAATTGAGAAAGGCAATGTTGATGTAAATGGCATTCCTTTAGTAACAGTTATAGCGGATGGAGCTTGGTCAAAAAGATCTTACAAGACGAACTACAATGCTTCTTCAATCTTCAACCTCTATGGAATCGGCTATAATAGTGGAAGAAGGATTTAAAAATAGCTTAGCAATGCATGGTGTGAAATATTCTAAATTAATAGGTGATGGCGACAGCAGCATTACTAAAAAATTATTTCAAGTGAAGCCATACGGAGCTTTGTTAGTAGAGAAAGTGGAATGTGTAAACCATTTATTGCGTAATATGTGCAACAAATTGAAGGAAATATCCAAATCAGTAAGAAGTAATTCCCTTCTGAAGAGTGTACCAGTCTTCCTCAGGAATAAATTGGAAAATAATATTTTGAAATTCAGAATAGCAATAAAAAAATCGGCTGAATTCAGGAGCAAACAGGACACGTCCTTTTTAGCTAAAATAGAAGGATTCAAGAAAGATGTAGTGAACACTCCAAAACACATTTTCGGTTAACATAAGAATTGTGAAGATTATTTTTGTAAAAAAAGGACACTGAAAATTTTCTTCCCATTATGCAGGATTGTGGAATTTTTCAAGACATTAGTTGCTCACCCCAAAGGGTTATATCTTGTAGTTCTTCCTTTCTACTCAATAAAAACAATAATCCCGCAGAGCAAATCAATACAATTGTGGATAAGTTTGTAGAGGAGGAAAAGGGTAAGTGATTAATTTGGCATCTGTTCTTTTCATAACGCAAAGCCACCTTGGAATATTTTTGAGCATTAAAATTTTCATAATATGCTTTTTTTGTATTTCTGTTAATGAATAAAAAAACTATTATTACTCAATCATATTTTCTACTTTTATTTTCTATTTTATTTAGTCATAATTGACTCTTAAATTACAAGTCAATAATTGAGAAGTGGGCACTTAAATCAATATTATTATGATTTTCAATTTGAACACATTATAACAATGATGGCTACTATTTTTTCATAATAATATCAATATACCGTAAACAATTTAATAATAAAATAGTCACTTAGCCTCCGTACTACTGGACGAACTAGTGTCACTTGCCAAATATCCATTTAACATTATTTCTGAAAATGCAAAAAATGTTATCGCCTACTCGTCTGACCCATCTGAAATAAGTTGTCCATCTTAGCAATCAAGACGTATGAGCGACGTTCGATATCTCTATTGATGTGGTCTACTGAATAGTACATATTGCGTTCTACATTGTATTTTATAATAATTCGAACAAGAGTTGTTAAAAGTAATTTCGACAATAAATGGAATATTACAGTTGGCTAATTGCTTTACATAAATCTTCGCCTTAAACTTATATTTTGCACAGAATGTACTGACTGACTCTCACCTTGTTTAACGCTTGGATTTTAATCAGAGTCTGTCCTCCTCCAAAGCTTTCCAATCTTACGCGGGTAAATCAGAGCACATTGGCTCCTAAATCTAGTTATAAATTATGTAAGTATGTAATTAAATAACATTTAGTTGTTTGTGTTTCAAAAGTCCTACTATTAACCCGCAACGCACTCTGTTATAATAAATCATAGACCATTCTATTAGCATTATTTATAACGTGGCTAATATTTAGAGGAAGGTTAAAACTTAAAACTCCACGTTATATTGGAGTAAACAAAAAAGATGTAATTTAGACCACTATAAAAATACTCGTCGCAGCTACAGGATGATGATCTAATAGTTTTTCAAGGTCTACCGGAAATCGTACGTAGGTAATTAGTTTTGAGTCTAAATATAGAACAAAATGTGGGTGTTGTATAATTGAATATATATTCGGTAGGAGGGGGTAATGTGAGATAAATTTGAAAGTACTGGTTTGTAAACAACGATGTGTTCGGCTCACAATCCAAACCAATTCCGAACTAGTTCAAATTTAATTCTGAATTGTCCATAGCGCATGCCCAGTTACGAATTATTTTATTTTATCGTAAACGATTTTGTTCTATACAGGATATCTGCAAAACAGTGGAAGTATCAAAGTTACATTTTTTAAATAATAACCGATATATAATTGAAATAAAATTGAAAATGAGCAAAGTACGAAGTACATGAACTATAGGCTGGCAGTAAATGGAGAAGAAAAATATATACCTATATTATTTACCTCTATACATTACCTTCTTACGAACTAATTCTATATTATTTACAGCTAACTATTTAACTCAAATCTAGCTCGGTATCACTATCGTGTTTATTTAAATTAATAACTAGGTGATACAGAGACAAAGCTTCAACTTTTAATAAACTGACTTTAGATAAACTATAACTCTATCTTAAAAACTATTTTATGACGATAATTTCCATTTATTTCGCTTAGGGTATCCTGTAGGATTAGAATTATGGAAATGACGGTTAAAATAAACATTAGAATTCTTCTTCATTACCTTGCTTAATTTATTACAATATTCGCAAATATATTACCTACTTTTTTATGCCTTCTATTTCTGTTTTTTTACGCGAATCTATAAATTAAATTTATATTTTATTTATTAAAATTGATTTAGTTGATCATTGCCAAAAACTGATTTAGTTGAAACTTCTCACCGGAATTATTTTGCAAGGACACGTATATAAAGTATATCAAAGATTTGTGTCTACGGACATTCTCTGAATGAATCAATTGTTAGAAAATAAACGCAATATTTCCCATGTACATCACTTAACAATGCTTTTTGACACAGTCCTGACCCCTGCTCCCATGGGAACAATTTTTTGTCGACGAAAATATGGACCAACTTTTGTACCTTATACGGATGCGTCGCAAATATTTCGGTTCGATTTAAAAGTTTCATTTTTGATTAGCGATTGAAGTCATCACAAAAAGCTCTAACATTCACACAGTCAATAATATGTGTCTTAGGATGATGTAAGTTATATGGAGGGTAAGATACTAACTATTGTATTATAGATAGATACTATTTTATTAAAATTTTTTCAAATCAATTATTTTTATTTACTAGTATTTCGCATCCCGGGAAACATTACTTATAATGGCGATTTTTTTCCTGAACCTTACCCACGATGATTATAAAATGTCACTTACTGAACCTAATTTTGTTAAATATACATTATGTCATTCCCTATGAACAATCGTATCCTGTTATTCAAATTTTAAAATAATTTGGTTACAAAATCACTATTCAACAGATTTAAATAAAATATCTATTTTTATGCTTATAAACGAAACAAAAAAACCTAAAAAACTGTTTCTTTTTTTCTACTTTCCACGTAAAATATTTAGCCCAATATTCAAGATTTTATTTCGAAATACTGTGTATATTGCATCAATCAAAATGTCAACATATTGATATAGGGTTTATTATGTACCATTGTTGTGAAGAAGCCTAATATAATCCATCCGGAAATTGCATTTTTCTCCGTTATTTTTATAGGAAATTAAACCACAATCTTTTTTATTTAGATTTCGGAGTTCTGGTAGCGTTCCAGTTCGGCTATCAAGAATAATTGATTGAAATATCTATTTCGATTTCGTATTACCAGATCTGATGTGTGAGATGAACAATCCGTTAGTTAATGGTGAAATGAAGGTATGGACCGATCGTAAAGGTGTGAAAAATGTTGAAAATGGAGAAGAAAATAGCTGCACTACTGGGTTTGTGCACCTCTTCCGTTTATGCCTGGCTAATGTGCAACGAAAGACAAAATCTCTGAACGATCAGGACTGTGGCATTTGCTCTAGATCTGTACTCTATACTCTCGTGTTACTCACGCACGTGTTTTGTGGAGTGTTAGGTTAGGTAGTGTTTTTTTATTTTTTTGTTCTCGTTCTTGTAGGTACCCATTTTTTCACCAATTTTGTTCTACGTTTCTTTTTCTTGACTTCCAAGTATTTCTACCATACGCAACTCTTTTTCCCACCCTACTCCAACGTTCGGTCCGTCCCTCCAGCCGCCACGATTTTATCCAACAACATTAACTACCGAATTCGTCATCCCACACATCAGACCTGGCAATACGAAGTACGACTAGATATTTACGTTAAGAGGAATCTATCGGCAGCGATTTGACAAAATATCGAAGTAATTTTGGCAAACAATTTTGAGGTAATGGATGTATTGAAAATTAAGAAAAAAATATATCATGTAGATTAATGTTGAACTTAGAGTTCTCATCGAATAAAAACTTTGAAATGCTAACCAAATTTTGTTGAAAAAAATACGAATCATGAGGTAATTACACATATTAAGCAAAGTTTGAGCCCTTGTAAAGAATTAAATATGGATTAAATGGAAAAACTAATTGATAAGAAGTCTAATTTGAAGCTTTATGAATACTATATAAAAATCTCAGAATCCTCAAATTACTTATGACCGTACAATTCCTTATTGAAATTCGGTTGCTACCACTAAAATATCGGATAAAAATCCATCTCTCGCTTTTCTATCCTTCTATGACTGACATTGTCTCTCTGTTTCGGTAGTCGCGTGCCGTTCCATTGTTGATACAACGCTCGCCGGTCTCGGCGGTCTCCCAGTTCAGTACTGACGAAGCTTATAGAGTAGTACGTGAACCAAAATCCGCTTGGACCGCTTGGCTATACCTACATCTTGCGGAGCTTTCATATTTCTAATAAAATTTTCGTTATGTGAACTTAAACGTGAGGACGTAGGGAAACAAAAAAATATACAAAGCATAATTGTGCAAGGTCGAATTTGGTAGATGCCCCTTAACGTGTTTGCCTAGCTAATAAAGAGCGGAAAATTTGAACAAACTGATCGGTGCCTGACCAGGTCGTTAGAAAATCCCTTCCTAGCTAATTACTTTTCGAATATTGTTGTACATTTGAGCTGTTTGTGTATATTCTTGGCAGAAATGGAGACAGGATTTTCAAAAAGGTACGGAGCAAACTGCATGGTGGACGAGTTTTACATGTCAAATTTATATTATTTATCAGCGAAAGTCAGGATTATTAAAACAAAACGGTTAGTAATAAATAATACCTCATTTTCCTTTAATTCAATTATAAATATGAGATTAAAATGGGTTATTTTCTTCAGGCACACTTTGTTTCTCGTATATCGGGTAAATTTTACTCCGTATTACATCTTGATCAGCTCCATCTATCTTCGGTAAAATGACAGCAAAGTTTCTTTTTTTCATCACTAAGGTAGAACTAGTAGGACTATTCACAATTCTCCAGTTCGAATTTCTATTGAAGTAGTCGTTGGTTTAAGAAATGTTCTTATAATACCACTTTCACAACCATCCACCACCAACACTACCGAAAGTTCATTTAGTTACCCTCAAAGAATAAAGGATCGATATTAGTGGGGATAGGTTAAAGAGTTAGCTATGCTTACAATTCATGGTCAGTGGGATAACCATTTCGTGGAAAAAGAAGTTTGCAAACAAAACCACTTTAACTATTATCCAAAAACGATATTCCACTCTTTTAATGAGGCTATGGAATTGAGAAGGCAACTGCCTTTTTTTTAATAAATTGAAAAACAATAGACGAAAATTTCAGAACCAGTTAGTTTATTCATTTATTTTTTTTTCTTTACGATATATTAATTTTTTTGGGTGTAATTACAAAAATAATGCGTTTGTGGAAGGGTGTGATGGCATTGGAGAACTTCATTTGCCACAGACTTCATTCAAAAACACGCCTTAGCCCGCGACTTCGTCCGCGTAGAAGGTGGTTAATGGTTGGCTTATTTCATTCCATTGTTTTTCTATTCATTTTATTATTTCGTTTTGTTTCATTTACGACGATAAACTAACTGCTAACACTAATAGGTTTGTTCCAACTGTCGATAGACCCGTTCTAAATATCGTTCGCGCTGATTCTAAATAATTTTTTTGGGACGGTACAAAAACTGTACCAACTGGAAGGGGGTGATAACACTGATAACAGACGATTCTTTGCATGGCCCTAACTTTGGCGGAACCGACATTTGCATATCGTCGAAAATGTTGATGTGTTCAAGAACCATCCCTAATTCGAGTTTGCGCACTATACAGTACTCGATACGATTCCAGAATGGTTCATACATGCCAGTAGAAGCAAACCTTATGCCATTATTTTCCCGACAGATTCCACCAACCACGTCAAATTTAGTAGTTGAGGTGCGCATGCGTCCAAGCAACCTTTAACCTTCTATTCGATGTAACTGAATGTGAGCTGATTAGCGCAGTTGGTAGGGTATTGAGATTATAACTCAGAGGTCGTAGGTTCGAAACCCGATTAGGACATGTTTCGGTTATGTTTTTTTATTTTTTTTTTATTTCTTATTTTCTGATATTTTTATACATAGTTACACTTTGATCAACCGGGTTTGGGCCTGGGTATTCTTGTTTTTTTTTAGTTTTCTATTTCTTATTTTCTGATATTTACATATTTATTTCAATATTGTTATGTTACTACTAAATTTGGCAACGTTGGAAAATGTCGAGAAAATAAGCTCTCGTGTCGCATACTGGCAAACTACAAACGTGGAGAAGCTGGAGAGTATTCTAGAATTCATTGATATATTTTAATGTGGTTCCAAAATTCGTACGTTTGGAGCTGTTGTTATTTCTATCCCAATTTGCTGTTTTGCACCATGCCATAATACCCCAGAAGTGGCTTTGTAATAGAAACATTCTATTTACTAAAGACGTATTGAATCTAGGAGTATATGTTATTAATATTATTACCAAACCCAGGAATGTTAAATACGTTATTGATAAAGCGGCGGGTGTAATTTGGGCGCTAACCATCCTTCCTTACCTGTCTGACCAAGAAGGGTAGATAATCCGACATGTATTTTGGGCGCTAAGAAGTGCAGGTAGGTCGATTCATAAAATAACTCTTATCTTAATAATTTAACCACCAATATTTGGAAAAACCCAATAGTTTTCTATTTCTTATTGTCTGATATTTTTATACATAGTTACACTTTGATCAACCGGGTTTTGGCCTGGGTTTTCTTGTTTTTTTTAGTTTTCTATTTCTTATTGTCTGATATTTTTATACACAGTTACACTTTGATCAACCGGGCTTGGGTCTGGGTTTTCTTGTTTTTTTTTAGTTTGAAGTTTAGAGGGAGGGTTGATAGATTTTTAGGTAGGTAGGTTAGCGCCCAAAATACACATAGGATTAAAATGACCCTTCGGTCTTGGCGCCCAGTTTACATGTTGTAAAAAGTGCATTAATCTTATAGCGCCCAAATTACATCCGCCCTGATAACGTACGACATGATGTACCTAGTAAGACTTCCTCCAGAATCCAGATCCATCCAGATTATTGAAATATTTCCTAATAAACAATGGAAAAAATATAGAGTGATTGCTATTGAGGAGAAATATTTGTAAAAGTAACCACTTGATGAAAGGTTTATTATTAATATGACACTATTCAGTTGGGGAAGATACGTCTTGTTCACTTATTCTAACAGCGACAATAACTTGAAGAAACAAAGGATGTAAATGTAACCTCCAAACACGTCAGCAATATAATATTGACAGTCCTAAGCCTAAAAAAGTTTAAAGAATTGGTTTAATTTCAACGGAAATAAATATTGTACAATAAAAATGCTATGTATATTTAATTACGACCTACAAATGGCAACGTCGCGTAACGTATATATGAAGCCGTCGTCGAACGAGGGTTTAAAGTTCGCGCAGGTCACGTCTACAGATATTCCTGTCGTATTGTAAACCAATCTTAGCAACAGTATTTCGATTTCACAGCGCTCTTAACGCACTTCTTTTTTTTTCAAAAATTCATAACATTAAAACGAATCGATATATCAGAATGGATCAAAAACAATGCTTAGGGAATAAACCAAACCATTACTTAAAAAGATAACTTTGCATATCGTCGTGGTAGTCTAAAGGTTGATATCCATTAATTTGCTCCGCCGCAATGTAAAATAATTATTCATTTTCCTTTATTGCATGTTACTGCATTTGGACATTTTTTTTTAAATCAAATTATGCCTATATTTTGCTTCATTTTCTACTTGGACCCCGTTATATTCTTTTGGATTTAAAGAATAATACACGCGCATATTATTTACCTTATAAAAGTTGATCTTTTTTAACGTTTTATATTTCACTCGTTATTCTGTCATGGATAAAAACGAAAGGTTGAGAATTAACTTGCACGACTTGTAGCAACCAAATAGACAGACACAACACATATATAAAGTTGAACAAAAACTTAATTAATAAACTTACCAAGCTTTTTATAATTGTTCATCATTTCGGAAACAAAGAACAAAGGTTTTTCACGCCGTTTCAAGACCTACCTCCAAAACATGCATTTTGAATGCAGTATTGGCTTCCTCAGACGTTGAAAAACATTGACAGTGGAGAAATCTACTTGTCAGAGACTTTGGACAAGAATTTGGTTGACCAAATAGTATGTTACTTGAGTCATCGTCATGGTAAAAACAATCCTTTGTTGGTTATTATTTTTCCTTATTTCATAGTATACTTCAGACAAACATGGTTTTATACTATTCAGAATTTTTTTTTATTATTCTGTTGTTTAACGTCGGTCTATTTCTGCGACTGAGGCTAATCACCGACGCCGGGAGCACTCTACCCCTAACCGGAAATTTTGGCGAACCCACTAGTGTTCCAACCAGTGGTAGCGTTCTTTAACGAGCCCAACATCCATGGACTCGTGACCTCGGTTTTACGTCTCCTCCGAAAGACGGCATATCTACATTATACCTCGTGCTCATTGGTATAATGCCTGCGAGCTGTGATATGCTACTCACCCTAGTAGTCTAAAGTGCACCCTAGTAGTCTAAAGTGTTTCGCTGCAGGCTGTACGGGCCCTATACGATGGTTTTCCCTGTCATGGTAACCCATCCAAGTACTAACCATGTCCGACCTTGCTAGACTATAATTATCGCATCAAACGCGTTCCACTACAGTGCTGGGTCTTCGCCCACTATTCAGAATTGATCGTTCTGGTATTTCAAAGAATCAGCAATTTTTTTAAACAAAAGTTTACTATAAATAATATAGCTTATTAATACATCCGCGGAGCAATAAACTAATAACTTGGCCAAATTCCAGTACTTATGTAATATGAGTTTAGAAATATTTAGCTTAATATAATTTATATAAGTACAACTTTATAAATTCAATATAAAATAAAATTTTGGCATAAAATAAGCCAAAAGAGAAACAATCAAATACTTTCACACTATACAATTCAGATTTATTCAAAACATTCAAAACCTCTGCGAATTATACCGTTTGATGTTTTCTTTGACTACTTCACGCACTTGTTAAATGAACCTATCAGGATTTCTAGTCAAGTTCGGATTATCGTTAACACTAAACTTGACTCTTGAACCTGATTGGCCTATTCGATGTTTTCAGATATGCGTATGTGACAGTTAAACGTCAAAGATAAATAATCTCAACGTGCACGCATTTAAAAATGAGCAAATTGGGGATAAATTTCATCGAATTAATCCATGAAAAAATGTGAAAAATAATAGCCATCAAGATATAACAATTATTGCAAGTACAAGCAGGTGTCCAAATAATCAAGCTCTAAGCATTGCATATAATAATTGTACAATTTATAATTATTATAATTGAGAAATATTTTACTGGTTTATTTAAATATGTATTTCTTCCGATGTCAATGTTTTCTGTTTATTAACTTATTTCTCCAATCAACTTTTTTGCTTTTTCACTTTGTGAAATAGTCCAATCAAATTCCACTTGCGACTGAATTTATTCTATAATTCAGTCTTTTATTTCACAACTAAACTTAGTTGAAGAAAACAGTCCGTTTTATTATAAAATAAATCGACAGACTTATCGCGAAAATTCAATCACTTGTGTTATTACTACTGAAAATTAACGTAGGCGTAAATTGATCTGCTTTAAAAAAACTCTTTTGCATTTATTGAGGAAGTACGCACATCAAATTTCAGATTTATGTTTGAATGGGCAAGAAACGAATCGGAACTAATATCGACTAACGAATTTCCTTCAAACTGTTACAAAAATTTATAAAAATGTGGGCGACATATGCATCTGAACCGTATGCGTTAATACGGGGAAAGCCAAAGCTACTTATGATTTTTATGCAACGTTCGTTCTTCTTCCTTTGAAAGGACGCGTAGGTATATGGGCTGCGGGTATATCATGTATTTAAGTGTTGTTTGGTTCATGGTTTCACCAATAAAACATAATAATTAAAAAAAAAGTTGAATATATAACGAAATATATGCACAGGTGAAGTTTGACCAAAATCGTGGTCTGCAAAGAACTATTACTACGTGTTCGTCACGACTGCTATTGATTTTGGACAAACTTTACCTATGTCTGCCAACTCATGTAATTAGTAAATATCTTCATCATTAAACAGACTAGATCCAAACACTTTGTTTAAAATTGACATCCCAACAATAATTATCATAACTAAAATATGAAAAACAATAAAATATGTCCATGAATCTATAGGATAACGAGAAAAAATTTCATTGTGTATAGGTTTGCTGCACTTCTGTGGCGTTGGAATATATATAGCTCTTTTTCTATACGACGTATTATCTTTCTTTTCTTTCAAGTAACGAAATGTGCCTAAAGCCGAAAAGTCCTTAAAATTGTATTATTAATAATTCTCATCCACTTATCAAATCGCGACCAAAAAATATTCTAAATTTTCATGAACTATTCTAAAATAAATAATTAGGAAAAACCTCTTTCCGGTTAAAAAATTTGAATAAGTAATAGAAATGATAAGCAAAATTATTTATACTGATTTTGTGAAGATAAAAAATCCTAAAGACCTAAAATTCATTCATTCAAATCATGCTATAAGCGTTAAAAAAGGGGTAGTAAAATCTTAATACGATAGAGCCAGAATCATTTGTTCTAATGATAATCATTTCACAAAGGAGAAAACTCTACTAAAAAATGTTTTAAATGCCAATAATTACCCGTAATTTGTAAATAAAGAAATTAAGAATATAGAGAAGGGCTCATTGTTAATACCCCATAATAATAACCATAATATTAATAATTCAGCTAACATAATTTTTAAAAACTTGACAATACCGTATGTTAGGGGTTTATCAGAAAGAATTAAGAAAATTGGTAATCAATTCAATATTCGAACTAGCTTCAAATCTTACTATATGTTGAGATCTATACTAACAAAAAAACCAAAAAATGAAGAACAATCTTCAAAAAATTGCATATATCAGATATCTTGTGAATGCGAATTCTATTTAGGTGAAACATCTAGATCATTGAAAGTCCGAATAAGTGAACATAAAAAATATATCAAAGATAGGGAGTTCTTTAAGTCAGGTATTTGTAAACATGCTTGGGAAGAGGGGCATAAAATTCAATGGGATTCGGCAAAAATAATATTGAAAGAGCCCAATAATAAAAGACGAAAAATCAAAGAAAGTGCTTTAATACAACTAAATGCAGATAAATGTGTAGCTAGTATTTCAGCCGAATGTAGTCAAATTTGGTTACCGATGTTAGAAAGAGATATTTCCAATAATCAATTACCTGCGTTATCAGGATAGCATCATAAGTTTTTATCCAGATTTACTTATGATTTATCATTGGAATAGTTGTTAATCGATACACACTTCAATACACAAAATCACCAAACTGAGTCATACATATTTGAAAACAAAAATAATCATACACAAAAAAGTAACAACAAACGCGTTTTATTAACAACATTTCCAAAATAAGCGAAAAAAAGCGCTATCCCAATAAAAACCGTTCCTGGAACGTGCACTTCACTAGATTCCATTTCTAGTAGACTATCATATCTTTGGAATGTCATAAAATAAAATATTTATTTCACATTTTACCAGATATGTGATCTACTATGAATGGACCTTAAGAAAATTTGACAACAAAGTTTTGTAGTCTTAAACTTCAAAATATTATTGATTGTCTAGTAGTCATATTTTTTCGTTGTGTCAGATAGGGACCAAAAAATTATTTTATCATATTTTTTTAATCTTGACAAAGGTAGCTGGAACGCTACCGAAACGTCGAAATAAAAAATAAAAAACATTATTGTGGTTCCATTCCCAAAAAATAAGAGAAAAAATAATAAATAATGCCACAAGGAACTTACAGAAGATAAAAATAATTATATATTATATAATATTATATTATATTTACTAACATCATTTCATAATAATATACCAAACATCCAATAGTTTTATATTCTCAAATTATTGATTGTTCGTCGACCCCGCGAATTACTTTAATAGCGGCTATAGTGCAACCCAACATGGTATGTGTACACTGTACTGACTTGTAGGCAGAGGAGAGGACATCTGTTACGATATAAAGTTTGTGAGAGAAATTATCTAGGGTTGGAAACAAGCGACTAAATTACAAAAACACTTTGTACATCTAGTATGGGGGTTTTTCAGACATTGGGGTTAATAGCCTTCGAAATAATGTAAACAGAATTGTCCGTTTCTAAATAAGTCGATAGGAAATCGTTTGTTTGTAATTTTTAACAGTAGATTTGGTAGAATCATAAATTTATTTTCAACGTGACATTGAATTTTTTGAATTTTTTCATCTGCTCATGAGATAGATATAATTAAAAAACACAAGAGTGACAACAAGAAATAACGAACTATAATTTGAATCGAATTATTTCCAAACAAGTTAAATCATTGAAAGTTGTAATTAGTTGTTTTTCCTAGCAATTTTCAACTTAAAACTGACCTACTCCACGTCCCAACTAAGTAGAGAGGGAATCATTAAAAAAACCTACTTCTTAGAAATCAGAAAACCTGGGACATGCCACTAGATAGTATGTTGAAAAGGTATAACTTCTCAAAGAAATTCGATACGGAATTGAGCAACAAGAGGGATTGGGATCCAAATACCATTACCAGACTTGGAAATAATGCCATTCAATGGTATACATTGAACTGACGGCTCAAAAGCAATAGAAGGAACTGGGATAGGCGTGTACGGGCCAGGAGCCTAAAAGCCTGGGGAAAACCCCAAATATCTTTGAAGAGAAAATATCACGCCAAAAATGTGCCCAGTTTAATATTGACAAAGGACTATCATAATGTCGGATAGTCAAGCAGCCTTTAAACCACTGTGTAATTAGTGGTAATTAGTGTGGGAATGCTTAGGCAAACTCAATGACCTAGGAGAGACCAATATAGTCTAATTTTTCTGTAGATTCCAGGGCAAACTGGAATATAAAGAAATGAAATAGCAGATGAACTTGCAAAGAATGGAACTGAAACACCCTTTTTTGCGGTTTCAGCTCCAATGTAATATTGGAAGAAATAAGCAAAGCTGAAAAAAAAGAGAGAATCTGACCATTGAAAAGATCTAGACAATCAAAGATTTGGCTGGGTGACTACAACCAGTTTAGATCTAATGAATGCACAAGTAAAAGTAAAACGGCACTAAGAATTTTAACTGGTATCCTAACGGGATACTGTCGCCTGAATGGATACTTGAAAAAGCTCAAAATAGTGAAGAAAGAGGAATGTAGATTCTGTGGCATGAAAGAAGAAACCTCCATCCACATACTTGCAAATTGCACAGCAATTCAGAATCCTAGAACACATCACCTAGGAGATTATTTGATAGAAAAGGGAAATTTCCCTAAGTGGAAGAATGCAGATATCCTAAAATTCTTCCAGGAAGTAGAACTGAAGGAGAAACTAGTTTCTGAGACTCTCCTCAGAAAGTAAGTAGAAGTAAGAGTAAGTAGATCTTTTAGGTCTCAGTGAATGTCAATCAAATATACATACATACATAAATACATACTCCACGTCGGATTAGAAGGCATATGCCTCAGGGAAAGGTCCATCCCTAATTCGAGTTTGCCCATTCCTACAGTACTCGATAAGATTCCAGAATGGTTCATAAATGTCAGTTGGAACAAACCTTTTGTGTAGATATTTTAAAAGTAATTGGGAACGTCTGTTTATTGTTTTGTCCTGAATTCACTGTGTTTCTATTTGTATACTTTCTACAATTATTTTTTTTTTTTGTAAATTATTTTAGTAGTAGTTCGTTTAGTGTAGGATTCAATAAGGTAGTTAACGGGTAATTACTGTTTCATTGTTTTTTTTACATAGAATAACTATGCCAAGACTTTTTATTGATTTAAAATAACTGAAGATACAAAAAATATATTATTTTTTGCCTATGCACTTCTTCATAGCAGCACTGTATAAGATAGATAGAAGAAATTCTACGGGTTTCCTACGTATATACCAGTTGATTACAATGAACGATTAAACCTTTAGAAAATGTTACCGTTTATTAACCATTGTCATACGTCACTGCGTAACGTAAGGAAGTAAAAGCTGGCGCCAAGCGCCAAAGTAAAAGACGTTAGTTTTAGCGCGTTAAAATCACATACCGAATCAAGTCAGTACCTACTTACGGGTACGTGCGGGTCGTAGACATCCCTAACGTTATAGCGCGTGCTGCCAACCAACACCCCTCTTATCTACGACTTTATTTTATATATTTCCATTTTAATGTCCACACAATAATAAATTTAAATATGATAATGAATCAAACAGACTATTATTTTTACTGGAAAAATAGTAACATGAAAAAAATTGAATCAAATTGAAGATACATAATACGAGTATAATATTAAATTTAATGCATTCCTTGTATTTATGTATATTGGGATGATATTCACTGTTGTAGTCAAATCACATTCCTTTTTGCTGCTTAATTTCGTAACGAATTTCTTGAAAAGTTATACTTTTTCATCAATTCATCATGTGGCACGTCCGAGGATTTCTGATTTTTAAAAAGGGAGGAGGTATGGTTTATTTTAATAATTTCCCCTCTACTTAGTATGTATCTTGTTCTTTTTGTAACACTTCTCACCACCATATGTAGTGGTGTGAATTTGAGAATGGCTCCATAAGTGATGATTGGTCCCACTATGGCAATGTAAATCGAGCTCAGGTTCCACACAACAACCACAAATTTTCCCTACCCAGTTCCTGCACACCATTAGAGCCATTTTTGCTTTGTATAGAATCAACGTATTGTGTTTGTTCCACAGGAGCTTACTGTCTAGAACCAGACCTAGATATTTAACCTCCATACAACCTCAAGCCCTTCAAGTTTAACAATTTTGAGGTTGAGTTTTTGGAACTTTAGTTCTTTACGCCAGGTTATGTTTGAGCGACCAGGGGTCGCGACGCAAAAGATCTGACCGTTACGCGTTACGTTACGCTACGTTATGTTACGTTGCTTCGTTATGTGCCTTGGTTGCGTGCTTGTGCCTCCTTAGTCTCTCTCTCGTTTACGAAGCAGCGATTCATAATAATATGCTCCTGCCGGGATTCGAACCCGGGCCGCCCGCGTGCAATGCGAGCATTCTACCACTGAACCACCGATGCTATATTTAAATTCTATGCAAAGCTGGTATTCGCAGTGCCGGTGATCTGCTTGAATTTGTTCGGATCAATTTTTACTATTATTTCCATAATTTTTTTTTGCGCGATTAAGGGGTCTAGCACATTTACTTTTCGAAATACAGGGTGTTGAAATTTTGAAAACTTGAATGTTTTAATTCGATAACTTTAAAATGGATGGATAAATTGATTTGACATTTGGCAGGTTGTTTTTAAATGTAAAAGGGTATACTTGAACACACACTTGAACGATTGAGCAAACTTCGTCCTCGTGCGATATGGACAATCCACACGAGTCGAGCAGCATATTTTTTCTACGACCCACTTAAGAAAAAATCTAGAAAATAAAAATTTCTATAAACTGTAATACTTATAACTTCAAATTAAAGATTTTACAATTCAATTTTATGTTTCCACTAATTTTGTGGTAAACGTACAGTTCTTGAATGTCCAATTTGTATAATGCTACGGTTTCATTTTTTTAAAATACGATGCTGTTATAAGTAGATTTTGCCAGTCGGACTCCCTCATGAAGGGTACCGTACCATTATCTATAATAATGAATATTCTGCTAAATATTTCAAACGTCTACCTGTTGTTGTTATTATTATCAAGCAGAATAATTATTTTTAAAATTAAAATTAACAATTGAAAAAAAAATTTTTCGCGGTGTAAGATCTGGATTGCTTACTACTCGACCACTGAGAAATATGAAAATTGTTTATCTATAACGTCAGATGTACCGATTACATAATTTTATAAAATCTGAGGTCCCCTTCAATACCCATTTTATTCTGTTTTAAGTATTTGTTGGTAATTTGTACGGATTATTTCTTTCAAGTTTATCTTTGTAAATGAATATTCTTGATCCAGTGCGCTTCTATGAGAAACTTTTTTTGACAAGTTATTTTGACGTTTCTTTTAAATTGAAAAAAGATGTATGACGGATACTAAACTCGAATAATGATTGGTGGATTTCATATACGTTCTAAGATTTCTAACTATTTCTTTTTAAATCATTTATTATATTGTATTAGATTCCTTGAATAAACATTATTATTATTATTATTATTATTATTATTATTATGTATATGAAATCATATCCGTTTAGTTAACTGATGGCCTACATTTCCATTTTGTAAACTATGCAGAATAGTAGTTTGTGCAACTAGTGTGGATATGGACAATCCACACGAGTCGAACATTATATTTTTTCTACGATCCATTCAAGAAAAAATCTAGAAAATAAACATTTGAATATACTGTAAAATAAATATAACTTGAAATTAAAAATGTTCAACAATTTTATTCATAATCGTACCAATTCAATTTCATGTCTTCACTAATTTTTTGTGATAAACGTACAGTTCTTAAATGTACAATTTGTTTACTTAATGCTACGGTTTCCCTTTTTAAATATACGATGCTGTTATAAGTACATGTTGCCAGTCGGACTCCCTCATGAAGGGTACCGTACCATTATCTATAATAATGAATATTCTGCTAAATATTTCAAACGTCTACCTGTTGTCGTTATTAATATCAAGCAGAATGATTATTTGAAAATAAAATTAACAGTAGAAAAATTTCCTCACGGGGAATCGAACCCGGGTCTACCGCGTGAGAGTCTGGTATGCTTACTACTCATCCACCAAAGAATATGAAAATCGTTTATCTATAACGTCAAATGTATTACATAATTTTTTCTTAAAAGGAACTAAAGTTCCTACCGTGTGTCCCGCGACACGTTCTACCTTTTTCTTCAGTGAAGGGTATTAATATGATTTTGGTGGGGTTAATGTTGAGTCTCAGTTGCCTTCACCAGCTATTTATATTGTTTGGGCTTATTTGTACGTAATGCATTCCTTAAATTTAAGTAACATAAAAAGGTATGTATAGAGTGTTGTTTTCAATTCAAAGGATCTGAAAATGGAAGAGGCCACTTAGCCACCGATCTAAGAAACTGACCTGACCTGAGATGGGATAATGACATGCAATAAAAAATAAGCTAAAAATATAATATAATTAATAAATTAAAAAGCCATAAAAGTATCATCAGCCGTGGCAGGGTTGTACTTATTTTGTTGGCGAATAATAAATTCTTACCTGAAAAAAGAAAGACTTTTGGGTCATTCTTATTGTAAATACTTATTTTTCATCTTTTTCATCAGTAGATTCAAAAAGTTTTATGGTTTTATTGCATCTCAAGCCTAAGTCAAGTCAAGTCAGTTTCTTAAATCGTGAAAAGAACTATATCAAGATATAAATATAGATAATTTCTATGACATTACCAAATTTTTGTAAAATACTATAAGGTGCGACTATGAACAAAGAAACATTGGCATAACAAAATGATGTTGAGGTACATACAGTCATTAGTATTCTGAAAACTGCTAATACTTGCAAATCAAAATTACAGGCTTAAACCATCAAAATTAATATAATAATAAATTATACAGTATTATGATAAACGTATAAAATACTAAAATTTTTTTTAAACTTAAACTTTATAATACATATTGGATTGTGAACATATTTTGTAAATCAAGATTGCAATTGCTACATATTGCTATATTAAGTATTTAATAATACTTAAATTTTATAGTCATGTTGAATTTCTATTGGTATTGGTCAAAGATTTTGGGTAATTTGAGCAAAAAAAAATCAAAATAAATTCCCCGTTCTTATAGTCTGTACAGAAAGTACGGGGAGTAATAAACCCTAATTAGGTATGCAAAACCTTTACAGGGAGCACCATGAAATTTTTGATAAATCTCTTACTTTAAATTACATTTCTTCCGTAAATCTAAAAACCAGGTAGATCGACCCCGTATTTGTTTCAGTTGTAGCAAAATTTAGGGTTTCTTCATTGTTAAAGGATTAGCAGATAAGCAATAACGCAATGCAGTGGTGTGTATTTTGGGAAAAAAATACGTTTTAAATTATAATATAATAAAAAATGAAAAGAAATAATTATTGGAATACATTTATTACTTACATTTTATTCTATATCCGACTCGGAAGAGGAAGAATCGTTGTTGACATTAATAATAATAGGGTCGATTAAATCATCACAAATACCGTCAATTTTCCACATATTTGCCTCTACTTTGATAACATGCTCGATACAGTTTGTCCAATTTTCCTTACTAACATGACTTACAGCACTCTCAAACAATTTCACAACATCGTTTATTTTAAAAGTAGTATTTTTTTCCAACTTCCCCCTTTACCTGAGCCCATATTAATTCTATGGGATTAAGTTCACAATGATAAGGGGGAAGTCGAAGAACTGATATACATACATATATACAAAAATATATAAAATAATTATTGTTACAGATTGGTTTGTTTTCTATTATAAATAAACTGTGTTGCCTTTCTTTATCAAACTTTATGTACCTCTATCACTTTTTTTTATTAAAATTAGTACATCCCGTTACCTCTGACCTAAATCGTATATTCTTTAGCATAGCTGCAACTCATTCGTTCAATACAAAATGTACCTTACGGTATACCCTCTTAAAATATATTTTGGTGCGTCTATGAAATCTACTTAAATGAATGATTTATTACTCCTCGTACTTTCTGTACAGACTATAGAACATATAATTTTGGGGAAAGGAGAAACACGTAAAAAGGGTAGTATTATTGCTAGCTATAAGATTTTAGAAAATAAATTTATTTGACAAAAATTTTTAAAAAAATAGTTTTTTTTAACAAATAAACGTAAGCCGTAGGTAAATTGATCTAATAAGACAGTACCTGCTATAGAAATGCTTAGATTGCAGTTTGGCATTTTTTTTTATTAAATGAAATACTTTGACTGAAGTTACACCCAAGTTCTATAAGTTATTATACAGAAAACAAACAAAATTCGAAACATTTATTATCAATCCATGCTAGCAAATAATTGTTTATATCACTCTTACGACGTAATTAGAAATTATCGTATACAGAGGAAGTTCTTATCTTCAGATTTAATTCACTGAACGATTTGCTCCAAATACGTTTGCCTTTGGTCGATTTGCGCTAGATATAAAGTTATTTTTTGCAGATAAAATTTTAATAAGGCCTTGAAAATAATTGTTGTAAATAAACAACATAACAACTGAAAAAATATTATTTTTAATAGATATGTTCAAATAGATAAACATTATGTTACATTATTTGCAACAAAGAACCAAACATCTGTTGAGAAACGGAGTTAAGTGATTTGAATAACTAATAATAAATATTAACTTTTTCACCTCTGAAATTATAAAATAGAAATCATAGTATAATTTGTTTGTGGTCACTTATCATCTTTTGTTAACATTTAAGTACCTTTTCTAGAGAGGACAGCTCGAAACTTGTCCATTCGAACCTGGGGGGGTAGTTTTTTAGTGAAATTGAATTCACAAGTGAAATATTTCGATTTTTAATTCGCCATCGAAATAGTATATCTAGTTTTGAATTATAGTGAAACGAAATTATTATATATTCACTGAAATGAATTTAATTCTAACAATACAATCCGACAACAACGGAATAGCCCTCATATTCGTTCAAAAGTTATTTATGAGAATAATTGAGATTGAAATTTATTAATTTCATAAGATGGTAAGTGTTGAAAAATATGATATAATATTAATAAATTAAAATAGATCTCTGCGTTTAATAGATAATTCATTATTATTTCGTGGGAAGTTAACATATCTATTCAATATACAAGAAAGATTTAAAGTATTAATAACTTTTTTTATTCAATTGCTGACACTGTGTTGACAAACACAAGAGTATAAATTCAGCCCGATGTCAGTTTGGTAACTACCACTTTCATAAAAGCGAAGAGCTGTTAGTACCTAAAATTATTATATTTTAATATGTATAAAAACAAATTTTCAACAAGCCAAGTCTCATATTCTTGACGAAGGTACATCTTTCTCACCTTAGTAATTTGTCCATAGCTGACGGTCTTGTATGAGTTGCCAAATGCGGATTTAAAATGTTTATTCTTCTTTAGAAAGTCTGTACATTTTTAGGAACTGGCGGTCACTTAGGTTGAAGGGGTCTTGCCTAAAAGGATGAACCATATCATCCTCGACAAATTCCACAACATTATTTAGCCATCCATTTGATGAAGCTACTAAATTGGCCATGTAGATTTGGAAAATATAAAACGGCCTCACGTCTTTCTCGGCTAGCTAATAATTACTTAAAACCACAACACAAAATTGGGAGATTCCACACCGATTAAATCAGTAATAGAATTAAATTTGTGAAATTTTTTCGACTTCGAATTTTATTTCATACATGGAATTGGTTCAAAGCTTGGCTTGATCAAAATATAAGAAATTTCACTAGTGAAATATTTCAAAACTAGCCCCTCTGGATAAAAATTTTTTCTCACCCTCTGTTTCTAATTCAAGATATCTTCACCTTTTCGCTGGTTTGTAGGTAATTACTACTCTTTTCATCCGTATTTAGAACAAAGTATTCCCATTTAATATTTTCAAGAGAAAACGGAGCTTCTAAAACAATTTGATTGTTTATTAAACATTAAACATATTCAAATTTCAAATTAATTTCAATCCAACGATTATAAATGGTAATTAACAACCAAATGCGGAAATGAAATACCTATATTTACAGATACAGAAGTTTTTATTTCGAAACTCGGAAGCGAAGATGCGTAATACAAAAATTTATTCGAGCTCAACATTATTTTGACCTCATCTAATCGCTCCCGAATTTTTTGTGCCATGCACCTGGACCCTGTATACCTTGCATATTTATTTATTGTTAAGTTTGAAATTTTTTACAGTCCTATGTTTTAATATCGTCGAGATTTTTCTATGATATTATCTTCCACATAATGGGCATGATGACATAAGAATAACTGAAATAGTTGTATAGAATACAAGGATTCTAAAGCAACCACTAAATTTTACATTACAATTGTGATTTCATTTATTTCAGAAAAAATATAAATACAAAACATGACAATCTTAGCTAAAACACCAATCAAAAACGTGTAACGTCAAACTTTTGTTTATCGTTCGAAAACTTTTATCTTATTTTCTGGTTTTGCATCGTTTAAATGATATTTACTCGTTATAGAATTCAAGACTCTCACACATAATAATACAAATTGGTAATCAAAATAAATTTTTAATTTGCTGCAAACTGTGAAATATTTGAAAAAGGTAATTACAGATGTGTGATGTTATAGAGACGCCATTACTATTCCAGCGTTTTAATTACATTTTAAAAACGTAAATTTCTCAATTAAAAACCTTGATTATTCCCAGAAACAACATTTATTGGATAAAGCTTATTCGTACAAACATGGTGGAGCCGTTTTTCAAAATCATGCCTATTGTCCATTAGTATCTACGTAAAAATCAAATTCAAATTGCTTTTGCATTATGTATTTAAAAAACTACTGTTACTAGCAAATATATAAATGGTATTTGAGTAGATGCATTTCAGAATCAAAATTGGACTATATAGATGAAAATATTTTAAAGGTATTCACTTTACTAGTTTTGATATGCTTAACATTAAGTAGGAACTGTCTTAGAAATACTTGGTAAAATGTATACATTTTTCCCCTGTGAAAATATAAAAAAAAATAATTCAACAGTCTTATTTCAATATCCAAATAATTAATTTTTTTTATTTAAATAGAAACTGTCATCAGTCACGTAGACGATTAGCTGCTGGTGTTAACAATACATTGATTAACATTTACAATTACAAATGATCCAAACATTTTAAACACCTCAAAGAACAAACGAAATATACTTAATTTAAATTGTTAGGTTTGTTGAATATTGTTCGTTCAGCATTATAAACAAAGCTATTGTGTACTTAATGGTTAAAATTTCTTCGATCGCCTTTAATTAGGTAATCGTAATAGCGTTGAAGATGATGCAGGCAGTGGAAACTTCATGCAGAACATCTACGACATCAGAAATCACTGAACAAATACACAATATAATTAGTGACGATCCAAGTTTGAATAAGCGTGAAATTGCTAATACCATAGGTATCTCAGATGACCGATTACTCCTTATTTTATTTAAAAAATAATGTAAAAAGGTTTGGAAAATGGCCGCACTCGTTAATTTTTTTTTTAATTCAATTGCAAATCTACAATCTACTCAATAAGTATCCAGTAATAAGTAAATGATGTGGTTTCTTGCTAAATGACTTGAGGCGGGCACCATCCACTGATGGGTCTCCGTTGATCACCCTATGAGCTCTTCTGGCCAGCGTCTTTTCAATCTTCTCTGTTCCATTGGATCAGTATAAAGGTTGGATATTAGTGGATTTTGATGGTTTTCATTGCGGTTTTTGTTTCTCATTGCTGATGCTTGAATAACTTCATTGATGGATGGAATACCGAGATCAGTATGTAATGTGTGGCTGCTTATAAACCATGGAGCATTAGCAATTATACGAAGACTTTTAGATTGGAACGTTTGCAATATCTTAGTGTTCGATGGCTTACTGCAGCCCCATAGCTTTATGCCATAGGTCCATATTGGTTTTAGGATGATTTTGTATATTAGAATCTTATTTTCTATTGTTAACTGTGAACCTTTGCCGATTAGCCAGTTCATATTCTGAAGTTTTAACTTGAGTTGCGTTTTTTAGCTTGTATGTGTTTCTTCCATGTCAACTTTTGATCCAAGTGTAGTCCGAGATATTTGACTTCACTTTTTACTGGAATCGGCATATTGTTAATGGTCACTTGTGGACAGACACGTTTTGTGGTGAACGTGATTTGTGCGGATTTGTCATTGTTGACTTTTATTCTCCACTGATCTAGCCATTCTTGTAGAAGATTCAGGTGGTATTGTAGCTTTTCTGATGCTCTTGTAGGGTCTACATCTGAAGACATTATTGCAGTATCATCTGCGAAGGTAGCGATTAGAGTATCGTCGGTAGTTGGAATATCAGCAGTATACATAAGGTATAGATAGGGGCCAAGGACACTTCCTTGGGGAACACCTGATTTTATGGGCTGATAATTGGATAAGGAGGTTTGGACTTTGAGTTGTATATATCTATCACTTAGGTAAGATTTGAGTAAAAGGAAAATGTGATGGGGTAATTTTTGTTTTATTTTAAATAGTAGTCCTTGGTGCCATACTTTGTCGAAAGCCTGTTGGATGTCTAAAAATGCTGAAGCACATGATTCTTTTTGTTCTATGGCTTGCTTGATATTGTTCACTAATCTATGACACTGTTGGATTGTCGAATGTTGTTCTCTGAATCCAAATTGGTGTATTGGAATCAGTTCTTCTTTAGGTATGATTTCGCTAGTTCTATGTAGAAGGATTCTTTCAAAGAGTTTAGATAGTTGTGGTAGTAGGCTACTCGTTAATAATGTGAACGAACGGATCGAAAACAAATTTTCATCGGAATTTGGAATATTTTCACAAAAATAAAATCGATTTAGTGTTTCGTTTCATATAACTACAGATGAGGTTTGGATCTACCACCATGATCCTAAATTGAAATTAGAACGAATACCTATAGTGAACTTCTCCAAAGCAGGAGAAGAGCACTCAAAGAGCAAATAAGTTTATGAAATCAGTTTGTTGGAATGCAAAAGCGATTTTTTGATTGGCAATTCAACTATTTGTAAAAATGTTTTTAACCTTGGCATAAATCAAAAAATTTAGGGTGCTAATTGCTTGAGTATCTACCACATTCACCAGATTTAGCTCTCAGCGACTACTATCTGCATCTGTTGATGTTCATTTCGCAGATCTTCTGTAATCTCATTACATGGATGGAATAAAATTGAGTATTAAACTTAAACTGAAGAATAAAGGCATTTTTAGAATTATACACATTTTTTCATTCGATTGCACGAACTTTTCAACCAACCAAAAGTCGTTGAAATGCAGTTATTAAAAAATTTATTAATTTTTTTATATCATGAGATTTTGTTTTTCACAATTCTTAACATTTTTGATAGTATTAGTCTTGACCGCTGAAATTAATCCCTGTATTTAAGCACCACAAGGGCGCCAAATAAATTCCTCATGAAAAGGTTATGCAAAATCATTAGTTTTTTTAACAAAAACATAAATATGTGGTATGAGAACGATCATGTAATTGCTTCACACGCGTCTTATTGTAAAAGTTGACTTGGCTTAAACAGGAAAATGCTTGCCAATTTCGGAATATGTAGTGAGAAACATATGTAAGGGCACTGCCATTACTAGGACCGGATTTTAATTTAAAGATGTACAAAGTCAAAATTTAATAAAAATCACAAATTATGACTAAAATTTTTAATGCTGTTTCGATTCAAAATATTTATTTATTTAGAGGGACATAAAATATACCTAACTTATAATATAACTTATTTTGTTTTTTTGTTTTTTTCCATCTTTGTCCATTCCTTTCGTGAAAATATGATCTTGAGTACTGCGACCATCCTAAATCCTATATTTAGGGTGATCATATGTACTTTCTTTTGAAACAAAGTCCTGCCGTCCTTTAAAGGTTATTCAAGTACATCTAAATGTACTTTTTTTAGTATGTCCTAAGTTTGGGGTTTTCAATAAAAAACCTAATAACTATAAGCTATTCCTGATATTATACCTATTGCGTATTTGGATTTTACCTCACTATGAGAGCGCATGACTTCTATATTCTCTTCAAATTTCATTCATTTTTTGTTTTCAAATACTTTCAGACCATTTCATGTAATTTCTTTCCGGTGGATACGGTGAATACTCATCGCCTAGTTAATTCCCTTGAAGCTAATTTCAATAAATCATAAGAACGTTGAATCGTTACATAAAAAGAAGTAGGAAGGTCGCACGTACGAAGTCAAGTTCAGAGCGTGAAATAAACATAAATAGTATTATTTATATTTACTTATGACGAACTTGACTTGTCGTATAAATATGCAAACGATAGTGTTTTAAGAACTCTTAATATTAGTGTTAATGTTAATGTGAATGTTAGAATATGGATATCACAATTCATAAGTAATAAGTAGTATAAGTAGTAAGTTTAAGTAGTAAATAGAACGTATCCCAGCTCCTGACAAACAACTAAGTTATCGTAGACAATTTTTAAAGACAATGGACATCCATTAATTTATAAATATACCTATGTAACCGTAGATTAATGACATTAAACAGTCGCACTGGCATAGGATGTGCTCTGCAGCTTCATTCTCTAGGTGACAGAATCTGCACATGGCTTCAACTGTCAACATCATCAGCTTTTGCGTGCCTGTTAAACTTACAGTGCCATGTTAACATTCCTACTACAGCTTTGACAGTGTGCCTCTCTTTGCTTACCTATTAGGTCTGCCGTAAATGTCTGAGAATGTCCTCTCATAAACTGTTTCACCTGTCTCTGTCCAGGTAAGATTGCCCAGTACTCTAGAGATTTCTGTGTTACCTATATTTCCTTGAGGCAATATTAATTGTCGACTTTGCGACGCCTCAGAAGAGTTCTGGTTCAATGAATGGCATGCCTCAGCCTGTATGGTTGCACCTTTCTTCCAGTCTTTCCTACCTGATAGTTACTTGGAACATTTTATTAAAGCTGTATGTGGCCGTTGCGTCAATGGGCTGCTCCATTAAGTCATACGCTTTCAGCTTCTCAATAAACCCTCGATAGTCAGCGCCGTGCGCTTGGCTTATGTGCTGTTGACTTCTTAATAGTTTGTGCGATACAGATCTTGTATGAAAATGTGTAGTGGAGGCAGATTCAGCAATACTCCATTCTACATGTGGGAATGGTTTTTATGGTTCCCTTAATACACAGCCAAGCAAACTTTTGTGTGCTACTTAATAGCTTTGCATCTGCAGTGTTTTTGTGCACCACACTACTGATCCATAGATCTAACAACCATGGTATATAGCCAGTGGGTTTTTACTACCCATTCTTCTGTATTTGACGAGAGCAATGGTAGCTTTCTGTGTGGTCTTCAGAAGGTGAATGTTCCATGAAATCCTTTGATCAAAATGTATTCCTAAGTATATACTTTGTTTCTTTGGCAAATGGAATCACTATCTCTCCTATTGGCTTCAGCCCTTATAATATCGTATTTTTCGTAAAACTATGCTTCTGAACATTGAATGTCAGTCTCTTTTGTATGCATCAATTATCAACTACATTTAAGGCAGACGAATGCGAATGCGAATACTCCTGAGTTTCTTTATTTTTTTAGTTCCTAAGATATAGTTGATTTTCCCACCATACACATGTTATATGCGTCAAAATAATAATGTCTTTATAAGTACAACTACAAATAAATGCATCCCATTATTAAAAAGTCAACAATTGCATTAGATAACATGAGTAATATTCTTAACTACTTAATAAGTTCACTGACTTGCAAACATGTTGTCAACGGGATGGAGAAATACATTCTTTCTTTCGTTATTTGTTTAATGAGTGTTAAACGCAGTAAGTTTCATTAACGTTAAAATACGGAATAAGCTGCTGTAACTTAATACGGATCTATTTATATAATATTTCTATTTTCATACTTTTTGTGTTAGCTGAGACATCAGTTGGAGCGCGTGCAGGTGGCAGAGAAATTTTGATTTCTAAATACTTTAAATTTGGAAAGAATAGTAAACTGCACAATTTAGGTATCTATAATACATCGCCATATTTAAACATGAAAAAAAGTTAATATTAATTAAAAACCATAGATATAGGTACCATTCTGCTTAGGTTTTATCTTCCACCAATACATAACAAATAAGGATCGTACTTTCGGCATAACGAAACGAACCTGGTTTCTGTATTCTGTACCAAAGTGTCAAATAATAACTCTCACTGACATTAACCAACTTGTGAACTGGTCAAAAGAGTTTCCTAAATCTATGTATTTAGGAAAAATTAATTATGGTTGTAAATAAAATATACACAAACCTCGCTGGAAAGTTTATTTTCCATGTCAAGCAATAACAGTGCACGGTGATACCTTCGATTTCCATAGAAAATAAACTATTTCCACCTGGATATGTACCCAATATATTAATTACTATACATGCGTATTCAAATCTCAGATCCGGATCACATTTTATTGTACTTGAGAAGGAATGGAAAAAATGTCTCAATTTATTTTGGAAACAAAGATGTAAGATATGAGGAGATTATCATAATCATATGTTCCTGAGGAAAGTAGTTCCATGATTCCTCTATTCCTTTGAGGAATTTTAGTTTAAGTAAATCTTCCTATCATATCAAGCAGTTTGTACTGTTTCTTGTCCCCTCCTTTGAGCCAAGATTAGTTTAATTGGTTTAAGTTTACATTTTTAAGGTGGTAATCGCAACATATCGATTCCACGTTCTTATAGTATTCTTTCATCTAACACACACCTCTTAAATTTTGAATGTAGGCCTCATTTTGTGATAAAGTATTCTTCAAACCATGTTTCATCCAAATAGATATGTTTCTCCTAAATAATATCTTCTTATTCTTATTCGAGTACTTTTTTTCACCTTTTGTTTCTTTGAATATTTGGCAAAATGACATCAAAAGTAGTGTTAAAAAGTATGATTTTTTTTTGCTGCAATTGCGCCAATTATTTAATGAATATGGATTTTATATCACTTATCAGTACAAAACAGTTTCTGAGTATTCTTGGCGTTTTTTCAATCTCGGGTAAAAGCCAATCATTTTAATTAAGAAAGTATTCGCTAATAATCCATAATGTTTTATTGGCGTTTATCTGCTACTCTATAAAAATTGTGCCATCAATCGTGAACTATGTGAACTATAATACATCTAACTATACATAAGTACATACACTTCATTAAGAACGACGAGTTGCAGTCATAGAGTAAAAAATAGGAGAGATGTTAAACGTGTAGAGTTTTGTGGCACAAAGTTACCACTAGCGCCTACCTTAGCTACTGGTATGAACTAGCATTCAAGACGCGCGCTTTTTGAATTTGCAAGCTTTCAGCATACGCCTTATATTGTACAATATTTGCAATTGAATGATTTTGCACTTCAATATTTGTTTTTCAGTCTTTCAAGTCAAGTCTTCAGAGACTACGAAATAACATTATTGTGCTAAATCATTCAGCTGCAAATATTGTATTAGCATATAATATTATAGGGAATTACGGTAGGAGAATAAAAAACCAATTGCAAGTGATAAAATGTTATTAATTCAACATCTTTCATACAATAAAATATCCAAAATAACATACAAAAACAGTCAATACCTGAATTGGGATGGAAGTTGGACTAAGTATAGAAAGGAAGTGCAAATTTAGTCAATCTAAATGAGTCGGTAAAATTATTTTTAAGGAAGTGATCTTCAAGCAAATAACACCTTTTATTTTTAATAAGTGAGGTTCATTGTTTCAAACCATTTATGAATTTGTTTAATATCTACATCAGGAAACTTAAAACTTCTTATATGTATAATTTTTTAGTTATTCAATTGACGTACCCCTTTAAACAATTTGGCATCTTGAAGCACACACCAATATTACAGAGCAAGCAGACAAATACAGTGTCAAAAATATTAAAGCACAGTGATTATAGTATTTACCAATGATAATAGTATATTATTAAACGAGCAATTTATGATAGCCATTATTCACGCTGGGTGAGTCACCGCAAGTCACCCGAGTGAATATTGGCCATAAATTGCGAGTAGAATACTATACTTTGTCCACGACCCTTGATTTCTTTATTAAATAAAAGTCAACTAACCTCCAGTTCATGAAGTTATAATATGTAAACATATAGTTATCTTTCGATTTTTCTGGCAGCAGTCCTATAGTCGTTAATTTCGCCGCTTTTTTTTATTTCAGTTGGTGTACAAGAACGTTCATTTCCACTATCCGAATTCAATGAATTCATCGTTGCGGTAATATAGCAAGTTCATAACAATTTGGTATTACTAACGTCAAAATTAAATAATTTGACATATATAGAGATGGGCGATACCGTGTAAAGTATCAATACAACGTACCGTTATAAATATATTGTTTTGGAATACTTAATACTAGAAAATGTCGTTATGAAAAGTATCAATACTAAAGATTTCGATATTTTATCGATACGATATATTTCAGAAACAAATTTCCTGAACAAAATACACAGATTTAAAAGTTTATTTCATATCGTACCCCCATCTCTAGTCGTGAATTATGAACCATAATACACTCCAGTGTATTATGAACCATAATTCATTCTAGTGATATATGGGTACCATATACCTTTTGATAGGAGGTAAAATATCGACTTATTATTAGGTGGTCGTGGACAAAGATAAATTCAAAAATGACAACGACTAACCTCAAATTAAAATAATACTAAAAATGAAGTTTTGTGTAGAGGGAGGCAGGGTTTGTTAGTTCAGTTAGTTGCTGTAAAGCGCTATGCGCAGCTGGCTGCGCACAAACTTTGTTCCATTTCTTTCCATATGGTTTAAAACCTCTCTTATTTATTACTCTATGGGTGCAGTCACACATATTTCCTAAGTCTTACTTAAATACTTAATCTTATTATTTTCGAGAATGGGAACGAAGTACCGTTGATTGAAAACTCATCAATCAACGGATATGCGAAATAAATAACAGCCAAATCTAACTCGCACCTTCGCCAAAAATTAAACAGTTAATAAAAATATTTGCAAGTTACAGATTCCCGGGTTACTATACAAATATTTGCTAATTCAATAGAGAAAATAAAATATTGTATTTTAATTTAAATTGTCAAAGTAAACAAATCTTATTAAAACATAGATATCTCAAATATTAATATTAAACATACTTTGTGGACTTTGCCCCTAACACACTAACTAATTTAGATGAGTATTTAATGAACTTTAAAACAAAACCTTTTCATAAAATGTTAATGTCATTTAGTCAATAATACTAAAATTCATATAATTTTAAGTGCATATGACACCCAACAAAGTCGACAGTATTCAACACATTATCTAAGATTCCAGTTAATATTGTAATGACAAAAAGAAAGACTGAAAAAATAAAAATATCTGAAAATATTCAATGTGCTGGATAAGCAGATAAACTTGGAAAGTTTTCCATGCTTGAATTCTAAAATGCTAACTGTGAACATTTCTTTTTAAAACATTTTCGTAACATTAAATTTAAAAGTATGTTTTGACCTAACCAAGAACGAGCTTATTTAAGAGAAAGCCGTTGTCTTCTCTATGAAAAACCATGGATTTTCCAGTACACCGACAATTCTTTTACACTCCTACATCCTTGCACCAGGGTATATTCAAAGGGTTACTTGTACCTAAGTTGGATAGTTGTAAATGGAAAAGGTTAGTTCTAAAACTCAATATTGCCAATTGCATAAAAATAAAATAAAAAACTTGAGAAAAAGATTTGCAAAAATATAATAAATATGTAATTAATAGATTTAATACTAGTTTGATAGAATAAATAAAATTTGTCCACTTTCAAAAATAAAACAATAGTTATTTAAGTACTAATGGTAATACAATAATAATACTTTTAAAAAAAATTTTATTTACGCATTTATAAATTACTGTGTACATAAGGACCCCAAAAAGTGTGTGATTTCCTTTAGTTTTCGTATATTGTTGTTACTTATGTCGTTATAAAAAAATAAGGTCTAAGTACCTATCTTTATAAATTTCTTTAAGATTTCTGTCGGCGTAAAGTCCTTCATAATTTTTAATAGCACCCTTTTGACGGAAAGGTACCTATATTCTGTTTATTTTCAGTCTGGAGAGGTCTAACTCTACATTTTTGCCTCTTTACCTCTTTAGTCCTCAATGTATTTAATGGAAGAAGTCCTTGCCTTGGAGAATCTTAAAATAAAAGTTTTTGCTTAATTGTTTTTTATTTATGTTTAAATACTAAGCTCCAAAAGGGCTGTAAAATGTTTGGTAACTAATTAAAAATAATATATTTTAGTCTTATTCACGGTATAAGAATCAAAAAACCAAAAAAAAAATTTTTACTACAAAACAAATTGTTCCATTCCAAAATTTAACATGAGAGGAGAGTGAAATTTTTTCAATGCCAATAATCCCAGAGTAGAGGGGATTATAATTTTACAGACAACCGTAAATAACATCCCTTTTACCGGTAAGGGTGTATCCCCACTCCTCTATCGGAAAGAGGTGTGGGACAGACCAGTTTTAATAGTTTCGTTGCCTCGCTCCGTAAAGAGTACAGTCAGTCAGTAAGCGTTTGGACTCGTGAGGGAATAGTTCGCGGAGCTCGGAGGCTTTAAACAAGTCTTTGTACTCTTAGTTATTTATTGTTTTTAGTTTAAAAAATTGTGCTTTTTGGATATAAATTTGAAATGTGGGATTCTCTTAGCAGTGATAACTGTCGGACATGCCAGTGCAGCAGGTAAAAAATGTCTCATTTCTGACTAGCCTTAAAAATGTTATCATATGTACACTGTTTACGCGGGTCTTCTTTTTATACAGGTCATTGAGGTAACAAATTAACATGTTACTAATTATACCAATATCAATATAATCCTATTTTTAACTCTAAATTCCGTACTAACTTTGTATTAAAAAGTTTTTACACAATTTGGTATCGGTTGTAAAAACTTCTGTTTACAGTTCGCTATAAACATTCGTTGAACTCTGTTTTTACAAATAGTTTTAATTGATTCAAAAAGTGTGATTCAAGATAATAGTCAATTAATTTATATACTCAATAATAATTATCGTTATTTGTTTGCTTTGTTTCATTCGTTTAAGTTAGATCTTGATCAATACCTACATTCTCCTTGACAACGTCTCAATCAGCTGGTTAGGTACTTCTTAATTTCTTGAAGAAAAAGCAATAAAAGGGGAGGTACCAGAACGGGTCATAATAGACCCGTTGGCGCGAAAAATCTTGCAAAATGTCTGTCAGATAAATAAAGCAGATTAGTTTGTTGTGTAGAGAGGATGATACAAGTTGGTGTACATGGACATCCAATTCACACTAAATAATATTCCTATGGATATGTTCAAGTACGTACCTATCTTATTTGGCATGTTAACATCTTTCAACCAAACTTAATCCTCTTTTTAGATACTTTAACATTATTTTCAAATTTAATTAACTTAGGTATTTCACGAGGTATTTCATCAATTACCTACCTGGGTAATTATGATAAATTTAAATGTCTTTTGGTTTATACTCCTAGTCAGCATTTATTGTATGATAGGTTATTTTGTGCTTCATATACGTATTCTCAATTAAATAAATAGTTGATTAACTTCCATAAAGAGTACCTATTTCATCTATTGCATACTAACAAGATCTGTATAATATCTGCCTAGAAACTGGTCTAGGTTGATTTGCGCGGGAATAAGTCTGGAATGTTGAAAGTCACTAACCCCAGAAACAGGTACCTTTGCTTTGTAGAATATAAAACTGAAGCGACTATATTTTAAATTCAGCGACCATAAAACTAAATTTACCTAATGGTTTTTTCATATTTATTCACTATGACTTAATCAGGATGTTTCATTATTTCAGTAAGATTAGAAGTACGTTCGATGTCTTGCAGATATTTATAAACAATTTATCTCATTGATATTAGGCAGTAACCAAAAATTAAAGTAGGTTATAGGTACCTAGGACGTAAATAATAAAAATGTACCTATTTACCTACCAAAAAGAGTTTGTTGTTTTTGAAAAAATTTATTAATTTTCAAAAATGTTCCAATGGTGAGTTACCTATGCATTTGTTAAAGGTTTATTGAATATTAACTTATATGAAATTCCAAATATTTTGGTGGGTGCCTAATTATTATTTATACCATTGATTATGCAACAGAAATCTATAATCATGTAAATCCAGAACCACTAGTGAGTAGTGTCCCAGAATGTAATCCAGGTGCTACAATTATAACAGTATTTTGTAAGCTCATCTGCTTATCTTGTGCAATATCGCGAAATACGATAAGTGCATGTGTCATTTTTACTTATTCCCTTATTCCAAAAGTTGCAATATACCTATTATCATAAAGGCGCCATTCTTTAAACGCGGGAATTATTAAGTGCTTATCTACACTGTAACCGGATTTGGAATATTCACCTATTAAAGATAAAAAACATGCCACAAAGACAAATTTTTTATACTTTTATACCCAACTTTTTTTTATTTTTATATTTTGTTAACTAATAACGTATTAACATAGGTAACTAGAAGAAATAGGTATAAGTATCTATAGACAATTTTCGCATTTTTCTAGTGATCATAAATCTTATATTATTATAATCAAAATAAGATGCATTGAAAGTTTTCTAGGTACCTATAACCATTGAATTTGATATTCAAGAAATAGTTATTGCTATTCATTTAATTATTTTTTCTACTCCTATACTATAAGCTGTTAATTAAATGTCAATCAGTTTCATAATGCTACTCATAACACTGGTTTTCATTATAAAACTGAAAAATTGACCAATATAAATCTAGATTTTTAAATAATCAAGTAAGTGGCATAGAAAGATCCAATATTTTCTGTAGAATGTTTGACTGTATCAAATCACATTCTCCATTCAATACATTAAACAAATAAGTCATGAAATTCATATTAATTTGCCCTTTTTATATACGAGTAGGTAGGTACCTACATATTCGTTTGTGACTAAAGATGGTACACCTCAAGTACTTTTTAGTAATTGTACTATTCAAAATTTGTATTTAAACAAAATTGATTAATGGTAGGAATAAGAATTAAGTTGAAGAACTTATTTTTCTTTCATATTTTATTCTTATTGTTTGTATAAAAAAATATTAACAAATTGAACAAAGCAATGTCGTTGAATTCAAATAAAATTTCTTGTTCGTAGAAAAAATAGTGTATGCAACTATCATGAATTGGTTATTAATACACAAGCATTAATCTGGATACGAAACGAACCGAAGGCTATACTATTAAGTTTTGCAATTTGTTTTATTAATATTTAAGAGGTATAGTGAAGTTATTTGATGTTTTTTGTTTATTTAATAATAATAGAATTAGTAATTATTTTAAAATCTTGTTAGATTGACCTAAAAGTAAAAGTATTATCAAAATTATATCCGTAGAAAAAAACACTGACCTCTAAAAGCGTTATTTCTGATAAAGTTCTTCCGTTGTTGTTTCAAGGCAGCATTGCACCGTAGAGCCATCTATTATCCACCGGATGAATACTAAACTTTTATATACAGGTTTCTATCATTTTGTGTTGCCGGAAATATACCGTTGAGGCTCTGTTATTAGCCGCTCCGGCAAAATATTAAGCTTGCCACTGTGAGCTATAGATGGAGATCCATTTTTGCAAATTGGTTAAAAAAATTTTGAATAATTTAACATCGAATACAGTGATATAGTTTTGCAATAGGTGTTTCGTTATAAGAATCCTCAGCAATCGAAAAATTATCACGTGTCGGTTCCTATTCTACTTCCCATGCGGAAGTATCGGACATTTGCGTGGAGGGATGTATATTGAAATTATACATCTTAAATTTTATCTTTTCTACCTGATGCCTACTTTCGAAACGAGCCGTTGGATGTTGGATCGCACAACAATTGATCCACCGCAGTATGGAGATGAGTAAAACCATCAATTATTAGCTTTAGAATAGGGGAAATCGGTTACCAAAAAAAATGTTTTTTTACAGAACGATTCCAAATAAAAACAAAAACACCAACTAGCACATAATATCACTTCTTTTTTTACCCAAAAATCTTTTGTTTTCGAAAAAACAAATTTATAAATATAATTAGGTACCTAGTATTTATTTCTAAACTTGGGTAGGTAATTACAAATATAATTATCTAACAATTATATACACAAATCTTCTTTATATGTTGACAAAATTAAAAATATGGACAAATTTATAATTTAAATGATTAACAAATAATGTAAATATCCCAAAATAATAAATTTGAGAAGTTATACATAAAATCACATTATACTACTCCTACATTAAAAATATGAAAGGCATATATATATGCGTATACTACAAAAATATCTATTATCAATGTAAAAATCTTAGACAATTGGTCAGGTACTTGTTAGTATCCCCAAATCTTAACGGTTTTTGAGATAATCACATTTAGTGATTAACTGCATGATTATTATTCAATGAAATTACGTTCGAAAAATGATAGTGCCTACAATAATTATTTTTTTTAGTATTAAGATGAATAGTATTAGGGTATAGTAGCAGTTAACATGAAATTGTATGATACTTTTAATATTTAAAAATAATAAATGTAGTTAATCACTAAAATGTGATTATCTCTAAAACCGTTAAGATTTGGGGATACTAATAGGTATACCTTTTATTTGTTGTAATGATGTGGCTTTAATTATTTTCTACTAAAGTAGTGCTAATGTAAAAGGCAAAAAAGTTTTGCGCACATTTATGCCGCATACCTGGTCTATGTGGCGCCCTCTACAAAATACATCGAAATAGATTCAAAATTATGATTTCTCATATCAAAAAACTCCCAACCCCAAAACGAAAATTAAAATTTCATGTATCTCTCTTAATATCAACATTTTATTAAGGCTAGTTGATTTAAATCGCAATATTTTGAAGTGAAGATTGTACTGTACTTCTATGCACAATTAATTAAGGACCACCCTGTATATCGACAAAGTAGAGTTTATAGAGAATCAATCAAAAGTACAAAAGCTTAAACATGTGTATACTTTTATCTTATACATATAAGATTTTTTTATATTAATTTGTTATATTCGAGACAAATATTGAAATTGAAAATTATACGAGGGTGGTTTTACGGAAGAGTGTATTTTATGTGAAAATGTATTGATAATGGAATTGATCAAAATCGGTTCTTGCGGACGATTAATTAATTGATAATTAACATCATTTTATAAGTAGCTAGTTTCTCATATTACTTTTTTTTTTCAGTGAAACAAAAATGGCTTGTGATCCAGTGGAAGGACCTTATCTAGATAAAGAAAATATGCAGCCGTTCAACCATATGAAAACCGACGAGCTGTCTTTATACGATAATGGTAATATGGAATCCTATCATGCATCGTCTCCATCACGTTGTCGTCGCCCTCTTGAGGAACATGATTCAAATTCCCAGGACTCCGGCTATGGTGCAAGCTACCATGGTGAAAAATTTTTGTCCTACGCTTCTCCAACACGGACTACCACTGCGTCTTTCAGCTCTATGTTCTCCATGGAAGATGAATTTTTAGATTTTTCGGATGTCGAACCGTTAGAAAAACCGGCACTACCTCAACATTTCAACAAATTGATCACAAATCCTCTGATACATAAAAGTAAACCACAACAGATATCTTCTCCAAAAGATACTATAATCAGGCCGTTGTTTAGAAGAGCTTTATCTTTGCAACCTCAGTCTGATAACACACCAAACAGCAGTAGAGTAAGAACTAGTCTATTTAAAGGAGAACAGGAAATGCGATCTTTTAAAAGACCAGATCCCCCTAATGATACTGAATTCGTTGGAGTGAAAAGATCTAAGATATTTGATGATGATGATGATGATGACAGTGATGCTTCAGTTCCAATGGTAAGACCTTCTCTTCAACGAGCCTTTTCCGCCACAGAAGAAAGTATAATGTGTGCTGTGCAACGATCTTCAGTCGAACCTGATCTTATTGGAGATTTTTCAAAAAGCTTTGGTCTTCCTTTAACAACAAGTCGTCATCAGGATCTAAAGGCTATTACACCACATACGTTAGCCGCTCTTATTAGGGGAGAATTTGATGATACTGTTACTTCATATAAAGTAGTTGATTGTAGATATCCATATGAATTTGAAGGAGGACACATAGAAAAAGCCGAGAATATTTATACAAAGGCACAATGTTTGCAACTTTTGGACTCAAGACCAGATACGTCTGAAAATACAAGGCACATTTTGGTGTTCCATTGTGAATTTTCCAGTGAACGAGGCCCTAATCTGTAAGTAATTATTTTATATAATATTTAAAATCAATACTTAGGTACTAGTTTTATTACTAATTTGTAAATTTTGGAAATACAAATAATTTTAGCACAATTAAAAGTTCTGGTACTTATACACAGTTTGTATTTTTATATTTTTAAAACCTATAGATTCTAAAAACAATTAGATATGAGAAATCCTTGATCTATACTACCTATACTAATATTATAAAGATGAAAGATTATATGTATGTATGTAAGATATAGAAGAATGTGCAGAGATCTGGCAACCGTGAGAAAAGTTAGTCGATCATAGAGAAAGAAAAAGAGAAAAAACCTCATACTAGGTAGCTCTATTAACCTTGCAATTAAAAAAAAAGATCTAACGTTTTATTACGTTCAGAACCATAAATAGAAAGATGATTATACTTTCTTTTGTCGGATTCTAATCCAAATGATCCAGTAATGAATCACATAAACATAAATTTCTAAGTTATTTACTTCATTCACAGTTTCTTGCAAATAAATTGTCATTTTACTAAAGCGTGTTATAGATGTCAAAGGTAATAGTATAATACTATTATAACGCCAGATTCTATGAAAATCAAAGAACAAAGACCGTTCACTAAGTAGCAACAACTACTTCCATGGCTATATGCCACGAAGGACATTGAATTACACTTCAAAGTTGAACGGGGTTGGTATATCTGCAAGATAAAACCTTACATTGATGAGGAACGTCACTGTTGAAAAACTCTTATCTATATCTTCATCGTAGCCCACAAAATTGAAATTTCTTCTAGTTGTTTCAAACTTTACGTATTGTTTTTTTTTTTAAATTTTCGAAGCTAGTACGACTTGATTCAGTCTTATCAATGGTTGGAGAATTGTTAGAGTCTACGAGTTCATTCATTTATTAATTCGTTGAGTTATGCTCAACAGCTCAGACACTTAACTGAATGTTTATACCATTTCCCATATTATTTACTTAGGCCAAGCAATAGGTAAATTTTTTTGACAAAAATCTAAGTAGAAAATGGATGGTGCCATCAAATAAAAGACAATACGTACTACGAGGGGTAAACCGCAAGTGGAAGTAGGTGTACACTGCAGTGGAAGTATGTGGAGATATATGGAAGTATGTGGAAGTTTGGTGGAAGTATGTGGATGTTTGGTGGAAGTATGTGGAAGTTTTATACATAAATTAGCCAAATTGCGGTGAAAATAACGCATTTAAAATTATTGAATAGGTCATTATAGAAGGTGTTAATGAATAGGAGTTACAAAACTGAAAGAGCGTGTAGAAAATGCGAAAATTGACGTAAAATTTCCTGTCGACATAGGTCGTTGGAGCTTTAGTTTTCGAGATACAGTTACCCAAACAACAGGTAAAATATCATAAAAATCAATGTTATCCAGTGTTTTAAGAAATTATAAATTTATGAGTTCGTTATGGAAACGTATTGCATTACAAAAAGGTTGCATGAGTTCTTACATTGTCAACTAGCTTGAGTACAAGTATAGATGTAGAGCAACAAAACGTATACATTTGTAATATAATAATGTGAAGTAGGCCAAAAACAGTCGAGATTTTTGTCAAAAATTACTATACTTGCATGCTCTAATGCTTGACCTAACTACCTTTCCAGAAGCTTCCTGTCTTCGACGTAGGCCACTAGTTTGACTGGAGGGATTTCCAGTGGTTGTAATGGTATGATTGTATTATTTCCTTCCGTCTGAGTCCATGTAAGTTCTCACAGAAACAGAGTATGTGAGTAGGTGTTCATAGAGTTCACATTTATTTCGCATAGGTTCACTAACCTTGCCCATTTTGTGATTTTGGGCTCGTTCGGATATGTGACTGGACAAATTTCCACATATGATAACTTTTTTGCCTTGGAGCTTTGATAAGTATTGGATAAGGATTGAACATCAGTGGCGTTACAAATTTATTCAAACATCCATAAAATTTTCATGTAGATATATTTTCACCGCACTCTCCCTGATCCGGCACAAATAACTTCGCTCCAACTGTTACACTAGACGATTTTATACTATATCTTACAACGCACTATATGGTCGTTTGCTTATACATATAATAAAGAGGAAGAATAAGTATGCATGTTTGTTTGTTTGTATCAGATTAGCTCAAAACATTTCCCAAGTTGTTTATCGGATTTGACACACAAAATTAAATTTACTTTAGTACACAATTTACCTCATTGACTAGATTAATACGTGTTTGATTAATTTTTATTTTGTGAGATTTGCGTAATTTTCTTAAGAAAAGTATTTCTTTGCAGATATCGCTTCTTGCGCAAAGAAGACCGCAACAGAAATGAAATCATGTATCCAAGTCTCCATTATCCTGAAATATATCTCCTGGAAGGCGGATACAAGAAATTTTTTGAAGAGTATTCCGAAATGTGTACTCCAGTCGCTTACAAAGAAATGTTACATCCAGATCACGAGGGAGAACTTAGACATTTTCGATTAAAATCTAAAACTTGGAACTGTGATTCACGTCAGCGCCCAGGAAAGAAAAGGCTAGGAATGTAAATAATTTTAATTTTATTGCCATAAATTTTTATAGTACAAATAATTAATTTAATGATACGTACTTGGTTCCTAGTAACTTTTTACTTAAGTAACAGATATATACAAGGAATTCCAAAATTCAGATGGCAAACTTACACCATACGTTGCTAATGTACCTACCTTATACGCTCCGTTTTCGTCGGTCAGGTTATTGTTATATAAACTGACAAAGTGTTGGAGAAAATCACCTACATTTCTGTTGAAAAATTTAGTTAATAACAAGTAGAATATATATATATATTTTTATTTTTCAACTTAAATGCCATGTATTATGAAAATAATTATTATTTAAATGTAAGTACACTAGCAATATATGTAATAATTACAGCAGTCAATTGTGTAAATCTTAATTTTGAATCAATATTTTTTAGCGCTAATAGCAAAATTTCTACTGACGTCTTAATTTGTGAATAATTTTTGAAAACACTTTAAACTTGTCCATTTAGATTAAATATCTCAGAAGATCAATTCTAATATTCATATCTATTTAATAAGATATGGACCAAAATAACTATATTTTATTTATTACAACATATTTTTATAATTTTAATGAGATTTAACCCCAAACTATTTGAACCTATATGGTTATTTTATTAAATATATGGACGGTCGTAAATATCGGGCTATTACATCCACAATTTTGAAGTATGCTATAGAGTTGTTTTGTTAATCAAAATCAAAAATTAACGGCGTATGTCTTCCAAAAATATGTAAGTTGTATTGAACAGAACTTTGCTTATTGATATATATATATATATATGGTTTCCCTAACTCCATTTTCTTTATTTCTTATTAAACTGAAAGCCAAACATTATTCACTTATAACTATACTGTGATTTGATTCATCTGCATAGACCATTGAATCATTGTACTAGATAAATTAATAGTGTAGGCACTAAACTATAATTATATCTAATAAAGCTGTTCTATATAAATTGAATCCATATTGCAGTAGAAACAATGTATTCCAAGTAGAGATGTATCAAGTTTTTATAACAAATAATCAACCTGCCTAAATGGTGTTATTTTTTTTAGGAATCATATTTTTCGCCAAATAGTTCTGGATTGGAAACTATTTTTATGTTGTAATTCAATGCAAAGTTTTAACGCCGTTATTCTGACTATTGCTAGAAATCTAGTAAACTAACGTTTAAATTTGCATATTGTTTTAACTTCTTATTTGTTGGATGTAGAAAATCATGTTTTGAAAAGTATATTACACCTTCCTTTTTCGAAACGTACTTATAATTAATATAACAATTATTAACTCTTTAAAACAGTTACATTTCCGTTATATATTCTAAATAGTGAAATTAATCTGTCCATGATTATTTCATTGTAAAATAATAATCCAATTATTTGTACATACACATGTTTTTGAATTGAGTATAGAATTGTTTTAACTACAAATTGTGTTACTCTTTCTACTGAAAATTAGACTGTCATCAAGACAATTAATTATACTGATAAAAGTTACTAAAGAACCAAGTAGCATAATTTTATATACCGATGCACCATATTGGCGCTTAAATATGTAAGACATAGTCTTTTACTATGTAAATAATTTGTATAGTGAATTTTTTGTGAAAATGATCTTCGTCATTATGTTTGATCTCAAATTCGTCTGTGCCAAAATGTGTAAAACATCTTGAAATTGATAAAGGAATTTGTTTTAATATTATTCAGCCTTTTAAAACAAAATTTACTTTAATATGTATTTTTTATACATGTCGCTATTGATCCACATTATGTTTTAGAGTTGTGTCTATTGTATAAAGTATTTATTAAATTGAATGATTCGTCGAAATCACAACTTTTTAATGTCTGTAAACAAAACCCGTAAAATGAATTAGGAGCAATATACTCAACTTTTGAAACATTTCACATTAGTTTAAATTATTGTTTATAACTACATCGATTAGGGTAGTGCTCTTAAAAAATTACAGGTATGTGTTGATATCGAATTAAAATTCACCAAATGTGCACCAATACTGAAATATTACATCAACAGTGTTTAGTGTTTTAGTTTATAAACCGTTATTGTTGGCTGGAGAATAATAACACAAATGAACCAATTTGAACAAATGCTGCACAAATAAGTCTCCATATCCAGTTATTATTAATTCTAATGCTTATTGATACAAGAATAAACCAGTAGTCTTACTATATACCTACTTGAGTAATTAGATCATTAAAATACTCTTATAAAATATTGGTGTAACATATTGAGTACTACCTTAAGCTTTGACAAGGATTATTTTCACCAGGTAACTGCTTAGTTCTGTCATGTAATGCCAGAGAACTGACATGCAATGTTACATCAACCAAAGTATCATCATTTTTTTTAAATAATATTTCGACTGCACCCAGTCTATTTATTTAACGTGCAATTTTTAAGCAATAAAAATGTGATGGTTATTTGCACCAGGACAAAACCTGAGTGTAATAACTTGACAAATATATTTATTTCATGTTAAGATATAATTTTAATATTATGTGTATGTTTCAATGTATTTAATTGATTACAAGTGTATATTATATTGTATTTTTGTATATTATTGTGATTTGTCTTTTTGACAGACTGAAAATTTCAATAGAACTTAAATTGAGTAATTGTATTGTGATAAGTAATTGTATATATATATTTTTTAAATCACTCCCTCTTTTTATTGTTGTCAATTTCCCTCTTATTCCATTAAAGGCAAGATATTGCAGAAAAGAACAAAATATTTTATAAGTTCATTATGCAACGCAATAAACTTTTAAGGTACTTCACTCTCCTTTACTTTTTGAATTGTTCAGCTGAATCGAAAGACAAAACCGAGGCTTTTATTCAAAAATAGTTATATTATTAATGTCTGATCAATGCCCTAGATTGATTATGAGAGTGGTGTGTTAACTGGTACTTAAGATCTATCTTATTCTAAGTTCTCTTTTATCTTAGTTTTCATTTATTTACTTAATATTTCTCATTCTATTTAGGTCCTTAGTGACTCTTTATTAATAGGTTTCTATCCTATGAATTTGTTGCAATCTAACTCCTCAATACATTCAAAGACTTTACTCGACTCAGACACGGAAACTTATCTTTCTTAGAAAAATTTAAAACCCGAATAGGTAAAAATACACAACCGCGTTGTCTACAGTGCTGCAGTATTTTTCGTTGTCTTTCAGTTTATGTTACCAAGAGTAATAACATTATAAAAGTTGCCCCTCCAAGAGGTCCAAGGTGTGCCCAAGTCTTGAGGGGACAACGTTAACAATATAACATGTTTGCCACACAGTCCGCAACACGATAGGAAAACCTTGACTTGAATTGAGAATTCGCGTGCTTGCTTTCTCTCAGATCCTGTTCGAAAAATTACAAAATGGGTGATAGTAGAAAAGAAAATAATGGGGGTTGTATTGTTACATTACAGTTTTAGATAACTATTCGACTGTTGTGTGTAATAATCGCAAGTTGTGAGGGTAATTAATGTGGCGCCATATATATTTCGCTCACCTAATAATGTCAATGCTGCCATTTTATAATGTTACATTGGACGCGTGCAGCCACGATAACGCAAAGTTTTACCGCTAGCCTAGTAGCTGAACGCACCCATGTTATTATAGACAGCAACATTTTTGCCAGTATATAAGTTTATCTATGATTTCTGCATAGTGGAGTGACGAAATCCCGCTTAAATTGGAAATTCGCATCTGCGCACTGATAATATTTTATTGATGTGAGGCCTGTTTATAGCAAGCTATACAGTCACTATCCTTTGGTATTGGCTAATGTACAACTATATCATAGACAAAATAATTATTATTTCTCAATGAACTATATATTTCGGTCACATAAAACATGGTTTGAGATTTGTACATTGAGTTGCCTATCTATCTTATTTTACTTACTTATATATTCTGTGCTCTTTGCTTAAGTCGTCTATGTGACAGCCGCCCTGATGTATCTGAAAAGGAACAACAACTGTTCTTTGTACAACACGTAGTTCCTAGATTTGTCCTCACAGAAAATATCTGACAAGTATAGACAGTTTTCAAACCAATCAGAAATCTTTGTAAGAATGCTTTAGTTTAGGGTCTTTGCGCCGAATCCGGATTCTCAAAGACTGTGTCTGTTTTGTGAGAACTTGAATTCATTTAATTTTGATATGGTCACATTGTGCTTCTTTAAAGTTGTTCTGATTGCTTAGGTATTTTGAAAGCTATATCTCACTATTTATAATAAAAAGGATCATTAAATTAATACAAGCTTATCCTCAGGGCGACTGTCATTATTGTCATGTCAACTTGCCAGTTTATGGATGAACATGCCCTAATCAGAGACAACCCTAATCAACCTAACCTAACCAACCCATCCGTTATCTATGAAGTAAATAGGGTATTAATATTAGCAAAGGTTTTTGGAAGGTAATCCTAAGTGAAATACTATTGTTGAGTTTATTGGCCACATTAATAAATTTTGATATAAAGAGAATTATTTGAAACTAAATAAATGTTCAAAGAACATGGCGAATGTACTTGATACACAAATCAGTATTCAACAACTTGATCACTTCAAAGAAGTATTTAAAAGAGTTATCGATTCGAGAAGAGTATTTGATAAGATTCAAAGTTTGAAGGATTTAATACATGTTTTGAAAAAACGTGACTGGGATTTACAATTACTCTATGATCACTTGAAAATTATAAATAAAACGGAAAACACACCCAGACAATTAACATCACCAAACATTTCCTCAAAACCAATAACTCATCCACGAACAATTTTACCTAGTATACCAAGGGATCCAGTAGAAAGGATTGATCAACTCATTGTAAATGAAATCGGTCAGAAATGGAAAGACTTAGCAAGAGCTCTTGGAATTCCTGAAGGTACAATTGATGAATTTAGTAGCTTTAGATTAGGTGAATCAATAAGGGAAATATTACAATATCACAGGAATGTTGAACCTAACTGGAAAACGAAGCTGTGTACTGCTCTATGTGAAGCAAGACGTAAAGATTTAAGTATTAAAGTACTGAATATACTTGAATTGCACCAAATGACTTGAATAAAATTATGTATTTATTGCCACTCATATGTGAAAAGTGTGTAACTCCTTTCTTATAAAAAACATTTCCTCTTATTACCATTTACTAAAACATTCAGAATCTACAAGACCATATATATGTCTCCTATAAAGCTTATTTTTTGCACTTCTCATATATGAGTGATGATATTAAACTATATTTTTTGTTTCTTAATATATTTTATTAAAGTTATTGAAAAACGATTAATCATTATTTTATATAAAGCTGGATAAGGTTAGAGTGATAGCCACCATTTTATCAAAACAAGTTTATCACATCATCCCCACTGACAAAGTGGTATTTAAATTCTCTCTATGCGTCTTTGGTCTGGTGGACAAAGACGACACAAAAGAATGCAATGACGAGACTGGGCAAGGTGCAAAGACTTGCATGTCTCAGCATTGCAGGATGCATGAGAAGCACGCCAACGGCAGCACTAGAAGCCTTATTCGATCTTCCTCCACTACACCTCGTGATAATGGGGGAAGCAAGGATGGGACTATTTAGGCAGCAAGATAATCTGAGCAACAAAATAGTTAGATCAGGACACACATCTGTTAAAGACATCATAAGTGAAGCCATTTTAGATATGAAAACAGACTATATGGCCACTAAACTTCTCCCAAGCCCTAAATATGAGGTAGAAATACCTCACAGAAAGGACTGGCAAGACCCAAGCAGACTGAAATTTCCCCGAGGAGAGACCTGGTACACAGACGGATCACAGACAGGGGAAGGAACAGGAGCAGGAGTGTACAGTGAAAAGAGAAACACAAAAGGCTCTTTCTCACTAGGCAAACATACCTCTGTATTTCAGGCAGAGATCTATGCCATCCTAGAATGTGTCAGAATTAACAAATATAGGACTGACACTCATAGGATAAACATACTAACTGATAGCCAGGCAGCCCTTGCGGCTTTAAATAGCCGCAAGGTAACATCCAGACTAGTAGAAGAATGTCAGAAAGAACTAAATGAACTGGCAGACCACATTAAAGTAAGATTGGTGTGGGTGCCGGGACATAATGGTATTTCTGGAAATGAACAAGCTGATGAACTCGCAAAAAGAGGTTCAGCAACAGCATATGTTGGACCAGAACCAGCTCTTGGGACCACAAAAAAGGTAGTCCGAGCGGAAATACAAAAATGGGTACAAAGCCAACATAGACTTCATTGGAGGAACACTCCGAAACAGGTACACAGCAAAACCTTCATAGGTGACACATGTGCAAAGCGGGCCAAAGAACTACTGAATATCAGCAGGAATAAGCTAAGAATTATTGCAGGTTATCTAACAGGTCATACCCCGTTAAAAGATCACCTGCATAAAATGGGGTTATATAACGGGGACCTCAGCTGCAGACTATGTGGCATGGAGAACGAGACCGTGACCCATATCTTGTCTGACTGTGAGGCACTGCACTCGAGGAGACAGGCAATCTTCGGAGAGGCCAATGTGCCACCTGAAGTATATGGCACACATCCAATGGACCTATACCGTCTACTCGAAGGTACGGGGATAACTGGATGGGTGGACTAAATATGGGAGCAGAGTACAATAAGCCAATAGGCTGCAGTGCTCCCGGCATCTGAACGGCTCCCAAAATGGAAAAAAAAAAAAAAAAAAAAAATTCTCTCTATACCTTTATATTTTAAAACCTTTAGGTTTTGGAGCACTGTAACAAAAATTTTTTGCCAGTTCATAAGTTGTTTTGTATCTTGACAATTTTCTACTTTTCATTTAAGACCTTCGACCTTGACATCTTCGAAAATTTTTGTTAAACTTGTCCAATCACGGCTCCACGTTAAAACAGCTCCAAATGCTTTTCTATCACAAGTAATATTAAGGAGGCGCATGGCTTTGGACCCCTCATTCATTAATCCATGAGTTGGCAGAAGTAATCCTCTATTCGTTGTACATTTTGTATGAATATCTTATATACACTAGATGGCTATATTTTTCCCAAAAAAGCATTTATGAATCATTTCAATTGATAAATCTGGAAGAGATTGGCTGTCAGGATAAAATGACAAATATTTTTAAACTCATTTCAGCATATGTGATGAATTAAATAAATTCAAATATTCATTGAGATACATTGTAACGTGGGGAAAGTCTTGGAGATTAGTAGTTCCTTTAGTCATATTCCCAAGAAGTTTTAAGATAAGGTTTAGGCAAGACTTCTATCGAGAAGTCTCCTAAGTGTTCTACCTTGGGATTTGCTATACACTCTGTAAGTAAGTGAATAGAGGCTTCCATTTTCTTCTTCATAAATATGACTTTTTTGAGGTGCTCATTCAGGCTGCAGTGTCTTTGGGACACCTGTCAAAAACCTTAGTGCAGACTTACTTTGCTTTATTGCATTCTTCCAATCCCTCTAGAAATTTCTGATCCACTTTCACTGCAAATATCTCAAGGCTCCACAAACATTGAATGTGTGGTCTGGGGTTTTTGGAAATAATATTGTTGGTCCGTTTTTTTCTACCTCATAACTTGATGGGTGAATCTTATCTTAATTTGATCGAAGACCTCATCTGCCCTCAAATTGTGGAGATAATGAAAAACGATTTTTTTTTCAACAGAATGGCGCTCCACAACACTATGCAGCTTCTGTACGTGACTTTTTAGATTAACATTTTCCCGCTCATTGGATTGGTAGAGGAGGTTTCATTAAGTGGCCCCCAAGATCGCCTGATCTATCACCGTTGGACTTTTTCTTATGGGGTTAATTAAAATGTGTTGTTTACAAAACGCAACCGAACTCTTTAGAAGATCTTCGCCACCGGATAACTGTGGCATGTGGTGAAATAACTCCTGTTATGCTACAAAATGTTCGGTACACTGTTGAACAAAGGTTGTATTACTGTTTGGAAGTAAACAGATCAAAATTTGAACACTTACTTTGATTGAAACTTTTCTGACATTTTTTTTTATTTCTTTCACTCACACCTCCAGCTGGTTTTTGTCATTAATTTTACAAAAATGTTAGCATGTCTTTAAAGAGAATCGAAATACCTTTCAAATTATGTGCCACTCGACCCCTCATGCCATTTAAGATTTTCATTAGTTGTCCCCCTCGGAAACAAAATCGACGTGTCTCAGGGTTTGCCGCAGAAACCTCCCCCGCCAACAATATTTGAGGTGGACTGTTTCTAATGCGCCACCCAGTATAATCAAGATTGATTGGTATTAAATGAATGAGAAGTTAATCACACTTTTAAATGATTTTAAGTCAATTCAAATTACCTAACTGATAAAAACAAATAGTAGTGAAATAGTGATCCTTCCACCTTTTTATTGAAATACAAGAAAAGAAAATAATATGAAATGACGTTAAGAAAACCCAAAAATATAATAAATCAATACAATAATTAATTTGAAAAATATTCAAATGAAACTGAAATATATTATAGCTATATTTTGGATAAACTTTTTTTCATTCAGGGTCCTCATGAGGGCCTCTATTCTGTTCTCTAAAATCTCTTCTATTCTATCAATTTTTAATAAAAAATGTTACGTTCCATCAATATTTTTTTTAATCATGTCATTGAAATTGAATGTCAAACTTCTGGAATAATATTATATTTTAAAGTCCTATCAAGCAAAATAAACTTCTGGTACACCCGGTAATGCACTAATATAGCAAAAAACTTATTCAGCCCTTGTATTTGCTAGTTCACCTGCTTTTTTGTTATTTCCTTCCATTATACTGTGTCCTGGATCCCACTTAAGAGTGACTACCATCCAGCATGCTTTGCTATTTGGTTCTTATCCAGATTTTGCTTCTTTGGCTTCTTCACCACTCAATGTGAAGCATAATACATTAAAACTACAGATGTCTTTAAAATTATTTTATTCAACAAACATAAAATCAGTGGTATCAAAACCAGTTTCAAGAACATGAAACAATATTAGTGTAGGCAGTTTAATTTATTAAAGTTATTTTTCTCTTTTATTCTAAATTAATATGCAATTTTGTTTTAAGAAACATTTTTTTCAAAAATCGTATTCGTAATTATTATAGAATTATATTTCAGATTGACTCGAAAAATGTTCAATTTAAACTGTCAAATGTTTTTTTATTGGTTAATATAAACGTTAGGAACAATTAATTAAGCAGCCGTATTGATATTCATAGATTTATAGCTACATCTCAAAATCATTAAAAGACAAGCAAACATTTTTATTAAACTATTACAAACAAATAACATATGAGAACGTAGTAATTACAAACAACATAGAACACAAATATAGAAAGCTGCAAAATAAACTGGAAACATTAAAAATTAACAAACGGGATTAACATTTTTATTTTAGGATGAGTTATCGTCAACCAATATTGAGGAAGATAAAAATCTTATTGAGAGTATCAAATTATCACAACCATTAATATCTAAGTAGGATGGACTGCAATCATAGCCCAATTCGAAAATGTCTAAACCGACATTTGAAAAAGACTTTCATTTGAAGGAATTTAAATTTTTAATAATATTTGAAACTAATTTTTCCAAAAAATTAAAACAAAACTAATGAAGGTCGAGACACACAATTGCACCGTCCGAGTGTTGACCGTTCACCACGGCTTGTTCATTTAAGGTCCACACCTATCCTTAGCTCGTGAGTGCCGACTTTGTAGATTTCTTACTGAGATTAGCTGTTTCAATAGTTCGATTTGGTCGTAAAGAATTTTCAACGTCAACCATACTTGCTTTTGTTACCAAATGAAAACTGTCAAAACAACGAGCCTGATCCGACAAATTCCTTATTTTTATTTTAGTCGGTCCCGCGCCGGTGCGGTTAGAGTGATCGGTCGTGATACAAAGATGTCTGAACCATTGCTATTAAAAAACGTCCCTTAAGTGATGATTAACACTGGGATCGGGCACGATGCAGTTATGTGTGTCCCAACCTTAATGCATAGAGTTCTTATAAACATAAAAACATAAATATTAAAAAACTACTAAATTCAAACCCAAGATACCAAAGATGTAAACCCTAGTGGACGATTTACGTCCGTCCAGATGTCGGCATTTGGGTTTGAATTTTGCGTAGCAACGTTTTCATCCTGTAAGTAGTTCCAAAAAAAATTCTATTTAAGAAATACTTAAAACGTGGAGTGGTTGCATGAGTATTGTCACGCTGGAAAAAATAAGAACCGCCAAAAGAGTGAACAATTATGTGAATTTTCAACATACCTAACGTGCTTAGGTAATTTTCTAAATGACAAAAGCAATATTGACAGTTTTACAAAATTTTTGGCAGAATTTGAAATAAATCAATATTATAGAAAAGTTTGACATAATGCTAATAAGTATATCGCTGCTACTTTCACAACTTTGATTAATCAAATGGTTAAAGATTTGACCAGAAATGAAAATAGTTTATTATAGTGTGTCTGTTTCTAAATATTTAAATAATTTCTGTTGATCGGATTTGTAACTATTATACGTTATTGAAATTAATGCATCAATTTTCGGTATATTTTATGTTACTCTTAAACTTTTGTTTCAATTCTTCAACGTTTCCCCCCTTCTCAATTTGTTCTTCACAATAACTTTGCAGAGCTTCTTTTTCTTGGTTGGTACAAGAGAAATTTGCGATTTTCTTATTCAACTGTAGCATTTTCCATTTGTTGCGATGTGCCGATATAACTTTTTGAATAGTTTCACGTGTATCCTGATCAACTTTATCAGTAAATTTAGGAACTGGCAACGTATCACCTAAAATAACATAAATAAAGATGTAGGAATGAAGTGCTAGATATTAAACTTTATATTTTACTATTACAGAGTAATAGTAATAGGGTATGTAAAAGTTCCAATACTTGAAGATTTAGGTGATAGCAGAAATACGTCCGGTATTAGATAATGGAAAATAATTCAGGAAAAATCAGTTGTAACAAAACCGTGTTTATGGATTATCGAAAAAGTCTAACAAAAATCAGCGAGAAATTTTTTTAGAATTATACAGAGCTTGGTAGTTTTATATTAGGAAAAAAATGCACTTCACAGCTATACATAAAAAAGATAGCTATGATAATGTTATAAAGTTGTTTAAAAGAAACAATATTTTTATAAACGTAGCATTTCACTGCATACTACGCTAAGCAGAGAAAGCTGCATGGGGGTAGTTGATGATAAAAATCATAACAATATAAACTTACCTAAAAGTGCTTTAACACACATTGTCATTGAAAGAGAAGTACTCTCAAGGTGATATCCACCTTCCAACGCTAAAAGAAGTTTTCCTGATGCAAGTGGTTTGAGTGTTTGAATAAAATGTGAGTAAATTTCGGGTGTCAATTTATAACCATTTCCTAGAGGATCAAAATATCCAGCATCAAATCCTGCTGATACAATGACGAATTCTGGATTGTACGAGTATGCTATTGGAAGGATAAGTTTGAGCCAAATAGTCCAATAATCATGGTCAGTCTTATTAGCCTAAAAATTAAAAATAAGACAATTTCAAAAATATCTGGGTACTGCTACTTTTAATAATATTAATAATATTGTTTCTTTAAATTCTTCAGACGTATTAGTTCTTTCAAAAAGATTAAATTTTGCATTGACTCCAAAATCAATACCAAAGTTAGACATAATAAGTTCAATAGAACAAGTAAGTAGTGAATTACCTGAACACGAAAGAGAACAATATAGAGTACGTTGTAAAGTCATATTAGAAAAATCTATTCATTTAAAAAACAATACTACAAAAGCAGAACAAAAATCAAATAAAAATATCAAAGAAGATGATTCTATTATTATTTTACCAGCTGATAAGGGCAATTCTACTGTAATTATAAACAAAGTTGATTATGATTCAAAAGTAATGGATTAATTAATAAATGGCCCTTATACTAAGCTACCAAATGATCCTACCAAATCAATTGAAAACAAAATTTATAAGACACTTTTCAAATTCAAGAACGAATTTGCTAATCGTGAAAGATCAATGTTAACACCTAAATACAGTAAACCACCACATTTTTATGGTTTACCAAAAATTCATAAACAAAACATACCATTACGACCAATTTGTAGCACTATTAATTTCCCATGCAGCAAACTATCAAATTATATATTAAAAATCATTGAACCTCTCGCAGGACAGACAGATACATACATCAAAAATAGCAATCATTTTTTAGAAAAACTATCGGATTTAAAGTTCAACAAAAGCCATTATTTGGTCAGTTTTTTGATGTAGTTAGTCTCTTCACAAATGTACCGGTACAGAAAACAATAGAACTTGTCAAATCGAAATTAGAAATAGATCAGACCCTTACAGAAAGGACCAAATTGAGCGTAGCAGCAATAATAGAATTATTAAAATTATGTATAACAAAAACATATTTTCAGTTCAATAATGATTTTTATTAACAGAATTTTGGTCTTGCCATGGGCTCTTGCCTCTCACCAATTCTATCGAATATTTACATGGAATATTTTGTAGCCAAAATAGTAAATAATCAAAAATTAAAACCAATTGTCTGGTGGAGATATGTAGACGACATTTTTGCAATATGGCCTTATGACTTAGTATCTCTGAATGATTTCTTAACGTATATAAATGAAGGAGAAAAATCTATAAAATTTGAAATTGAAAATAACAATTTTTTGCCATTTTTAGATGTTCTTATCAATAAAACACCTACAGGGTATGAAACAAATGTTTATCGTAAGCCAACACACACTAATAGGTATTTGAATTTTGAATCAAATCATGCTATAAGCGTTAAAAAAGGGGTAGTAAAATATTTATACGATAGGGCCAGAATCATTTGTTTTAATGATAATCATTTCACAAAGGAGAAAACTCTACTAAAAATGTTTTAAATGCCAATAATTACCCGGCAGAATTTGTAAATAAAGAAATTAAGAATCTAGAGAAGTGCTAATTGTTAATACCCCATAATAAAAACAATATAAAAACTTGACAATACCGTATGTTAGGGGTTTATCAGAAAGAATTAAGAAAATTGGTAATCAATTCAATATTCGAACTAGCTTCAAATCTAACTATACGTTGAGGTCTATACTAACAAAAACAAAACCAAAAAATGAAGAACAATCTTCAAAAAATTGCATATATCAGATATCTTGTGAATGCGACAAATTCTATTTAGGTGAAACATCTAGACCATTGAAAGTCCGAATAAGTGAACATAAAAAATATATCAAAGATAGAGAGTTCTTTAAGTCAGGTATTTGTAAACATGCTTGGGAAGAGGGGATTCGACAAAAATAATATAGAGCCCAATAAAAAAAGACGAAAAATCAAAGAAAGTGCTTTAATACAATTAAATGCCAATAAATGTGTAGCTAGTATTTCAGCCGAATGTAGTCAAATTTGGTTACCAATGTTAGAAAGAGAAATTTCCAATAATCAATTACCTGCGTTATCAGGATAGCATCATAAGTTTTTATCCAGGTTTTCTTATGATTTATCATTGGAATAGTTGTTAATCGATGCACACTTCAATACACAAAATCACCAAACTGAGTCATACATATTTTGAAAACAAAAATAATCATACACAAAAAAGTAACAACAAACGCGTTTTATTAACAACATTTCCAAAATAAGCGAAAAAAGCGCTATCCCAATAAAAACCGTTCCTGGAACGTGCATTTCAATGGATTTCATTTCTAGTAGACTATATCTTTAGAATGTCATAAAATAAAATATTTATTTCACATTTTACCAGAGATGTGATCTCCTATGAATGGACCTTAATAAAATTTGACAACAAAGTTTTGTAGTCTTAAACTTCAAAATATTATTGATTGTCTAGTTGTCATATTTTTTTCGTTGTGTCAGATAGGGACCAAAAAATGATTTTATCATTATTTAATCTTGACAAAGGTAGCTGGAACGCTACCGAAACGTCGAAATAAAAAAAAATAAAAAACATTATTGTGGTTTCATTGCCAAAAAATAATAAATAATTCCACAAGGAACATACAGAAGATATTTTAATAACCATTTGATATCAGTCAAAAACACAATTGCTACTATGGAAAAATGTTTCTTTCATTACACGATACTGACGTGGCTCTATTCTCCTCTATCCCTAGCCCAAATAATAATTGATCAAGAGAGAATTGCACCAAAATAGCTATCAGATAGAATATTGATATTCCGCGTTTCAGCAACTCATTTATACTAGAGGTAATTTATAATTGTCCTCTGTAAATGAAATTGTTTGCTAGTAAGAATAAGAAAAATAAACAGGCTTCACTTTAAATCAATAATGCGATCTAGCTATTTTTAGACACTCTCATAATATGAGTATCAAATGAAAGAGTTTGTTGGAAAGAATATGAAAAATAAAATGACTCGACTATAAACCCAATATAGTGAACCGTCCAATATGACAGACTAGTTATATTCAAGCACTAACAGAATATAGGTATCAAATGACTCCACTCTAAATACAATAAGGTGAACCGCAAAAGATGGTAGACTAGTTATTTTTTATGCACTCCTATGATATGGGTGACCGCATCTGCTCTTGTTATTTTATTACTTTTACTCAGTTTCCACTCTTGAAACTGTTTCTTTAAAAACTTCGGTAAGCAATCGTATGGAATATCTTTAATATTCTTCTACTTCGAGTACCAGCTCTTCGCTTAGTCCGACAAAACAATGTAAACGCTGAACTTAGGTCTTTTGGGACATTTAGAAAAACAATGTACAATAAATAATTTGCGTAAACAAATATTGGATGAAAACCCAAAAATATTGATGTTATATCGAGAATTTCTCAGACAGCTGGTAAGTTGTAGATTATTAATTTTATATTAACATGGTATTAAATGCTCAACATTTTTCTTAAAGGAGTAGTTAAGTCAACGGTTTACCGACTATTGAAGGAATAACGAGGCAGAGGAACAATATACAGTGCAGGAAATATTGAGGACTATTGAAAAATTGTTATGAGTGAATTAAGTTCGAAGAACAAAAATGAGTTATCTGTATTGGATAAAATAAATGTTGCAAGCTTTGAAGAGTCAAATGTACTATTTATTTGGCTCCCACTATACATTTCATAGCAATTCTATTGTTTTCTACTCGAATGTCACAGGTTTTACTAAATTAACGTTTCTTACCTTGTTGAAGGGAATGTTAACATTGTACCCTAGGCCAGCACCACTTCCAATATAATTATAATTTGCTTCATTTGAAAATGGAAAATATTTTCCATCATCAAATCGATGTAGTGAAATGTACATAATCTCATCTCTACCATATGTGAGATTTTGAGTACCATTGCCATGATGAATATCAAAATCTACTATCAACACTCTAAAATATAATATTAATAGTATTAATAAAGGCTACTAATAATCGAGATATGTTTGAGATTGTTAATCGTTTTTTTAATACACGTGTTAGTTACAAAACTTTTCCGTCGACTATACGGGTGCAAATCTAAAATTATTATCTCAGAAAATCCCAGAATGAGCTATAATTTTGATATCATCATTTAAAAGCCCGTTCAATACCAGATAATTTTCTAGACAGTGAAACTGCTTTTTCGTAATAAATTTTCTTTTTTCAACAATTCTTGTTTAATTTCTTTGTTTTTTCTTTGTAAAGCATTTACTTCATATCCAAGGGGATGGGATATAAAAAATGGACTTCTAAACCAGGGTAGGGAATGTCTGAACGAGCGAGGGAGTCGGAAAATATACTAAAATTGCGGATTTAATGAGAATATATGAAGAGAACTGTAACGCCGTTGAAAGATACTTCCACTGACTTCCACCCACAATCCACTGTTTAACCTAATCTAACGATTTTGTCGGTTAGTAGTACTTACATAATTTTCCAAATTATTGTTCTTCGTTATTGTATATAAGTATATAATATTTTGTTAAGATCGACAGGGTGTGTTAAGTTAGTTTAGTTTAGTGTGGACTTTTTTATATCAATAGACAATGGCAACAAAATGCATAGTTATATAAGGACTGT
>CAJUYG010000304.1:76496-99040 GCA_910591675.1 Galerucella calmariensis
ACCTAAGACTAAAATAACTGCGTATGTTGAAAATCAGGATCTTCAAATTTCTCTTAGCTTACATATTAGTTATATAGGTACCAGTTTGAAGAAACAAACAGGGGTGCGTTTACAAATAACATTAATGACTGATATGTTAAAGATACAATATTTCATATACAATCCACCTCAACAAGCGGATCCAAAAAGAGGCCAAACGTTACCATAATCCAAAGGATTAGTAGTTTTGATGATGATGTGTACGTAGCTGACGTGCTTTAAATGGTAAATATTACAGACCTTTTTTTTGGATAAGCTACTCTTTCAGGATTTTCGGGATACATCGGATCCCAAATGCAGTAATGGTTAGGATTTTCTTCTTCTATATATCCAGTCGGTTTGCATTGAGCAATTTTGTACCTATTCACAGCCTCGTAAGGATCCATTAATTCAGGTTGAATCTTAATTTGATCCATTTTCTGCCTCCGTCGTTCTGCTATTAAATTTTTCAACTGCAAAAAAGAAATTGAGTTGAAATGATAGGAAGAAAATTCGTGAGAAATAAATCTATATATAATTAATAATGGACACCATGAAGATATAGTATTACTAGTATATACAATTTGATCAGAGAATTACAGTACATCTAAGGGAGAAGGCGTACTTATCAAATTAGAGGTTACATTCAAAGTAGAGAAAGTACTAAAAATTGAACATTGTTGATTGTACAATAGCAATACTGCAGTGTAAAAATTAGTGCCAAATTATGACAAGCCAGACAAACTTTTATCAACCATACTTAGTTATTACTACATTTATTGAGATGTATGTTACAATAATGATATTTTTATTAGTATTTATGTATTATTAATTTCATTGTTTGTTGATTTTTTTAATATTTTGTCTGCTTACACGAAAGATCAGCGCGAATTTCAAATCCACAAAAAAATAAGTCAATACTTTCGGGTTGAATAAAGTAGATGTAGCGAAAAAGAAAATATATTAAATAACAAATCAATATATTACAAATAATTTGTAGGTTTCCACTTTGTTTCTTAATTTTTTTTCAAATAAACACGATATTTACCTCATTCCTTCTATCGGATTACACAGTTTTGACTTTATTATCAAAATACGTACATTTATAAATTATTTATATTTTATTTGGAATATTTAAATTTAGTTTACAAATCCTGTAATTGAATACAATATATCTAGTATTCTTCAAGAGTAAGATAACAGTCTTATCTATGGTATTATAAAAATATACGAGTATGTCGAAGTAAATATTTTTTTGATTTAAACATTTATTAGTTATTACAATATTTAAAAATAAATGTGATCAAAACAATCCATAGGGCTAACAATCTGTGTGGAAATATTGATAAAATATTATCTATATTTGTAAATAAGTTTAAACAAAAGAAACACAATATGGATAATCCCAGTTTCGAATAATTAATAAATGCTAATTTACAAGTGGTAAACCTGTGACCTAGAAATTTAGCAGGGTTAAAATAAGTCAGTATAGAAAATGTACCATTTTGATATTTGAAAATTTATCAATATATTTTTAATTTCAGGAATTATGGATGATAAGACTATTTTAATTTGGATGTGCCGTAAAAAATCAAAAAAAATATGCTACTAATAACATACAGGGATGAACTAGGCGAGAACAACATAGTCACCTTACTATGGATTCCAGGACACACTGGAATAGAAGGAAATGAAATAGCAGATGAACTAGCAAAGAGGGGGACTGAAATACCTTTCTGGGGGCCTGAACCCTTTTGCGGAATCAGCCCCAATGTAATATTGGAAGAAATAAGTAAAGCCGAGAAAAAGAGAAGATCTGACCATTGGAATAATCTAGTAGAGCTTATACAATCAAAGCCTCTTCTGGGTGACCACAACCTGTTGAGATCAAAAGAATGCATAAGTCAAAGTAAAACTGCGCTAAGAGTTTTAACAGGGATCCTAACGGGACATTGTCGCCTGAATGGGCACCTGAAAAAGCTCAAAATAGTGGAGAAAGAAGAATGCAGATTTTGTGGAATGGAAGAAGAAACCTCCATCCACATACTTTCCAACTGCACAGCACTTCAGAATCCTAGAGCACAGCACCTAGGAGATTACTGGATAGAAGAGGAACATTTGCCTAAGTTGAAGCCTGCAGACTTCCTAAAATTCCTCGTAAAACTATATTTAGATAAAAGTTAAACAATACACAGGACCAAATTTTGAAAATATTTTCAAATATACAGGGCCACCCATATTGGCAGGATGAACCTAACTTATCTTTTATTAAATAACTCACTAGAATATTGTGTGATTTTAAGTATGTTTTATACACCAACAATCTTAAGTAGGTACTAATGTTTTTTGGTAATTCACCCAATATTAATCAATTATGGCCAGACTAGATTATTTTGTATTTTTTTATTATTATTTTTGGTTAAATATTTCCACCGTCAAACTAATCAAATATCACCTAATATTTGTTTCAAATATTCGGCGAAGACACAAATTAAGGCAATTAGGTATAGCGAATGTTTAAGAAATAATAAATTGACATACAGGGTGTTCCATTTAAGAAGACCTAGTAAATGATCATTCCGATTTATGACCAATCCTGTTTATAAAAATCGAATATCCCACTGTGTTAATAATTTTGGACAATAGATAACTATATCAAAAATCGTTGGAACATAAATAGATTTCTTGATATCAAATTCCATTTAAAAAAAGATAAGTTAGGTTCATCCTTCCAATATGGGTGGCCCTGTATATTTGAGAATATTTTCAAAATATGGTCCTACTTATGGCTCAACATTTATCTAAATAAAGTTTTTTCGTATCTCTCACGAATAATTGGAGTTCCTCGCACCAATCTCGCATCCTGTATAAGTTACAATCGGAGATGCAGAAAAAAATTAATAAAATATCTAAGCAGACGTTGATACTTTTTATTTATCAGCTTCTGTTTGTTATTCCACTTGTAATATATTTTTCCACATGTAGACAAATAAAAAGATTAATTTCGTATTTTAAGCAAAGGTTCAAATTATTTGATCTGAGTGGCTTATCAAAAAAATGCTAACGTAAGTAGTTTGAATTATTTTACTGAATATGATGACAGACTCTTTATATATAATATTTTTAAAAAACTACAAGTTTTTTCTCTTATTCTTTTGGGAATCAAACCATAATAATGTTTTTTATTTTTTATTTCGACGTTTCGGTAGCGTTCCAGCTACCGTTGTCAAGATTAACTAGTAATAAAATTAATAAAATAATTTTTGTTCCCTATCTGACACAACGAAAAAATATGACAACTAGACAATCAAGAATATTTTGAAGTTTAAGACTACAAAACTTTGTTGTCAAATTTTATTAAGGTCCATTCATAGTAGATCACACCTCTGGTAAAATGTGAAATAAAATATTTTATTTTATGACATTCTAAAGATATGATAGTCTACTAGAAATGGAACAAACTAATACACACTAATAGGTATTTGAATTTTGAATCAAATCATGCTATAAGCGTTAAAAAAGGGGTAGTAAAATCTTTATACGATAGGGCCAGAATCATTTGTTCTAATGATAATCATTTCACAAAGGAGAAAGCTCTACTGAAAAATGTTTTAAATGCCAATAATTACCCGGCAGAATTTGTAAATAAAGAAATCAAGAATATAGAAAAAGGCTCATTGTTAATACCCCATAATAATAACAATAATATTAGTAATTCGGCTTAACATAATTTTTAAAAACTTGACAATACCGTATGTTAGGGGTTTGTCAGAAAGAATTAAGAAAATTGGTAATCAATTTAATATTCGAACCAGCTTTAAATCTAACAATACTTTGAGATCTATCTTAACAAAAACGAAACCAAAAAATGAAGAACAATCTTCAAAAAATGGCATATATCAGATATCTTGTGAATGCGACAAATTCTATTTAGGTGAAACATCTAGACCATTGAAAGTCCGAATAAGTGAACATAAAAAATACATCAAAGAAAGGGAGTTCTTTAAGTCAGGTATTTGTAAACATGCTTGGGAAGAGGGGCATAAAATTCAATGGGATTCGACAAAAATAATATTGAAAGAGCCCATTAATAAAAGACGAAAAATCAAAGAAAGTGCTTTAATACAATTAAATGCAGATAAATGTGTAGCTAGTATTTCTGCCGAATGTAGTCAAATTTGGTTACCAATGTTAGAAAGAGAAATTTCCAATAATCAATTACCTGCGTTATCAGGATAGCATCATAAGTTTTTATCCAGGTTTTCTTATGATTTATCATTGGAATAGTTGTTAATCGACACACTTCAATACACAAAATCACCAAGTTGAGTTATACATGTTTTGAAAACAAAAATTATCATACACAAAAAAGTAACAACAAACGCGTTTTATTAACAACATTTCCAAAATAAGCTAAAAAAAGCGCTATCCCAATAAAAACCGTTCCTGGAACGTGCACTTCACTGGATTCCATTTCTAGTAGACTATCATATCGTTAGAATGTCATAAAATAAAATGTTTTATTTCACATTTTACCACAGGTGTGATCTACTATGAATGGACCTTAATAAAATTTGACAACAAAGTTTTGTAGTCTTAAACTTCAAAATATTCTTGATTGTCTAGTTGTCATATTTTTTCGCTGTGTCAGATAGGGAACAAAAATTATTTTATTAATTTTATTACTAGTTAATCTTGACAACGGTAGCTGGAACGCTACCGAAACGTCGAAATAAAAAGTAAAAAACATTATTGTGGTTTGATTCCCAAAAGAATAAGAGAAAAAAGAATAAGTAATGCCACAAGGAACTTACAGAAGATAACTATAAGTTTACCTCTGTATCCCTAAAATGCAAATGTTTATATAAATGGTTTAATATTCACACCCGCAACATTTATTGCATCTTATCTTATTCATTTTTATGTTGGTGAAAAATATCAAAATTCCATTCTTTGATTACCTAATAATCAAAATTGAAGGCGATTGACCCGATTTTTGATAACTTAAACAAATATATTGGATAAAAAGCTGATCTACTCACGCTGATTTTTTACATTCATAGATTTGATAACACTGTGTAACAATTTTGTCACAATATAAGTATTTGTTTATACCTATATATCCCTAAAATCACACTATAATTAATGCCAACTTTACTAATTTCAAATAAACTACTGTGGAATGAGATATCCTACATGTTCCAATCACAGTTTACAACTAAAATGAAATAAAAAAATTGATGCAGCTTACAGCCGTTGATTATTACATGTGTAGTAGCAAAGCATGTATCAGATAATTAAATTCGTGTCGATAATGGAAAATTCGAGCTTTTTCGGGAATTAAGTTGATAACAACTCATTACATTGGAATAGAAATTTGAATGTCAAAACCACTATAGGTAAGCATATAGGCAGCATAGCAGAAACAATAATAATATATAGGTAAATACCAGATTTTACCAAGTTTCTCTTATACAGGGCGTCAATTTTAGAACTTACAATGGACCATATCTTGTGAACGAAAAAAGATGTCAAAAAAATCTAAAAACTGTTTCTAGGTTAAAGAACTAAAATGACATAGGTACTGTCATCAACCCCCTATTCCTCATCCTTCTAGCCTAGAAAAATGTAAATTGCACCTTCTTACTTGTGATACATCGTTGGAGATCCCGTGAGAAAGAGGGGCCCAGCGGTATAGTAACAATTATACAGGGTGTAACAAAAAACCAAAAAAAAAATTAAAAAGGTCTAAAGGATTAACTAGTTTCTGAGACTTTGCACAGAAACTAAGAGGAAAGGGGCAGCATAGATCTTTCAGGTTTCAGTGAATTTACATACATACCGAGAAACTAGATATTTAGGCAAAAATATTAGGAGGTTCTATGATTTGTCCCTTGTTTACTGTTGAAATATATATCAATATGTTGGAAAACACTATGGGTTACCTATCGTTTGTTTAGTAGCCTATTTTAACTTTTTTTGAGCAGGTCAGAATTCCAGGTTAGTTATGAACAGCAGCTTGACCTCCTGGCTTAGACCCAGCTAAATGTTAAAGAAGCTAAGCAGATTCAATCTCAATCTTCCTTCAACGTGTGCGCTGTTTTGACAATATTTACCCTTGTTGCAGTGTCTCCTACATAACAGTATGGTGTTTCCCCATAACAAGTATTGTCAGATCATTAGATACCCCTGGGAGTAGACCCTTACTATTTAGATCTACCAGGAGTTTATCTATGACAAGATCCCACAGCAGTTGGGAAAATACCTCTCAGGACTCCCTTCATTATCGACGTTGCTCTCCCAATGAGAAACATGTTTTGCATCCATCTACATGTCTCCTCGCCTTGTAACCAGTGTTGCCAACAGCTCCTCTTTTATCGGGGTATACCAACGCATGATAGCGGGGCAAAACTGGTTCGTTGTGGGGTACTTTGAACTTTGACTAAAAAATTCAGTTTATCATTTCTATATTTTCCTTTGAGCAAACATATTTTTGTGAGAAATTTGATTTTTATGATTATTAAAGATATATTTAGTTATAACTCCTGCATAGAACAGTATTATCCTTGATTATAGTCTCTATACTCAAGGGTATTATTCAAAAACTGTGAAAATTGACGTTGACATTTTGCACTGCCACCTATCTACTTGTTCCTGTACTGAAAAATTCTAAGAAGTTGCCTAAAGAAAATTAAAGGTCTCTTCTCCCATCCCGTTTGTATCAAATACTTGTCATATGTCACGAAAAATCGCATGAAGCGCAAAGATTCTTCATACGCTGGCGCAGCAAAATTAAAAACGAAATCGTTCGACCGGTTGCGCCATCTATTACTTTATTCGCACTTCCCTAGGGCAAGTGGAAATATAGTAGGAAGAGAAACCCATGAACTTTCTTTAAAAAGATGAATCCTTTGGTGATACGATTGCACACAAACTTTTGTGTTGTGAGTGGGGTAGATTTTGTTGAGGGGAGCGTGGGAGTGAGATATTTTTTAAAAGGGGTAGATCTACCCCGTACGAGGCAGCAGTCGCTACACTGCTTGTAACTGCAGCTATCTTGCAGTTGAAGGAGGTATGATTGAATGCTGCTTTTACGTCAAGTACTGGATGGCTGACGTAGTGATCCGTTCGTCTTAACGCAATATGGTAGGCGTGTCTCTATTAGAAACTTCAGTCTCTTCACCAGTTTCCTTGTATGACCTCTGGATATGTATAAACAACTTTCCCCTCTTCGACGATCTGGTCTATTGTATCTAAAAATCTGATAGTCAGATATAGTGACTAGGCTATCAGGGATGTTCTCCTCAGCTTTCTTAATTTTGTATATATTTTATTTTTATTTCGATTTTACAATAAGCTATCGCCATTTGTAACATGTGCTACCGATAGCTATTTTTTATTTTATTATATCAGCTTTATAGAACTTCGGTTCTCAGCTCATAATTTATTGTAATAAAAATAATTTTTATTTATTTGTTTTTAATTTTGCTTGACTGATACTACATCTAAATAGGTAGTTAATATGATAACATGGGAAATTCAAATTTATTTGTAATTACTGTAAGGTTTTCGAAAGGATCATGGGGCAGTCTGGTAATTATTTCTTGTAATAATTATATAAATGTTTTATCACATCTTATATTTATATATGGCAACAGTGCGTAAAACGAGTAGAGTGCAATTATTTTTTCTCCTGCATATAAAATCGAGCAGTGCAGAGAAAATATTTTACTTCAAAAGTATACATAGTGGAATTATAGTGATATTGGTAATTATTGACGAAAATTAATTGGAAAAAACATCAGAATAACGGTGATAGATTAGATTAGAATTGGAGTGGCGCTTTGTCCTATCCCACTGCGACCTTAGCAGATCTATTGTGGTCCTCCCTATATTTAGAGCTAAATATCTAGCTTTATTCTTTTTATTAGACCTAATAGCCTGAATACCGCCTCCTTTGCGTAGCTCTCTGCTCTCGGTTTTTCTTCTCCGAGTAAGTGAAACCGCACCCTTGCTAGGCCTTCGCACTCACAGAGTATGTGTTCCGCGGTTTCGTCTTCTTCCTGGCAGAACCTGCATAGGCTGTCATCTGCAAGGCCAATTGTGTGCATATGTTTCCTCAGCCTACAATGTCCGGTCAGCATTCCCACCATCATCATCGTCGTTTCGCGGCTTTGACATAGTAGGTCGTGTGACAGTTTTGTCGAAGGGCTTTTAAGGAATAATTTTGAGTGTCTTTGTCCTGGGATTTCATACTACCAGCGCACCGCCTGGTTGTTTATCCATTTGTGGATGCTCGCTTTACTTAGGCATTTTGCAATTCCACAGGAAGGTTCTGGCCCTATCATGACCTCCGTTGCTCCTTGCTTGGCTAATGACTGCCTAGTCTGTTTGGGGCCTTCCGACACTCCCACACCAGATTTGATGTTATCTTATATGAGCGTATCGCCTTAAGTGCCGCTTGGCTGTCGGAGTAGATGACGATTCTTTGGTTATCGACCTCCTGTCTCATCAACTCTTCTGCACAGCATTGCACCGCCAGTACCTCTGCCTGAAAGACAGTAGCATGTTTCCCTAGGCTTAGATAGATCGTGATCATCTCTTGTACCCCATATATTCCGGCTCCTACTCCGGAGTCTGTTTTCGAGCCATCAGTGTACCAGTTGAGATTCGCTGTTATAGGAGACCCTGCTTCCCGTCCTTTCTCTCTGGAATGTAGACTGTAAAGTCGTTTTTAAAACTATATTGTGGGGCAATCTGATCCGTTGGCATTCCCAGTATTGGATCTGCCTTTATTTCTTCATATAGCTCTTTGTAGACCTTACCATGTTCTTGGCTTATCGGAGAAGGTCCCTGTAATAATCTGTGACTAACAGATCTTGCATTTCCTTGAATGAGAATATGTAGTGGTGGTAGGTTTACTACTTACTTACTACTCCAGGGCCGCAGTCGGAGTCGTTTTCATGGTCCCCGTGATACTTAAGCAGGCCTGCCTTTGAATACCACTTAGCTACCTCTGCGCTCCAATCTGCAGTGTCCTGGGCCACCAGACAACTCATCCATAGGTTATCATTGGCCTCACAACCTGTGTATATATATAACCATTTGGTCATGTTGGGATTTAATCCCCAATTCTTTCCACAAATTTGCCTGCACCTTCCAAGGGCGATTCTGGCCTTGTGTGTGATTTTTTCAATGTGGGAGTTCCATGTGAGCTTTTGGTCAAATATCACCCCTAGGTATTTAACTTCTTTCGCAAATGGAATTTCCACTCTGTTGGTGTGATAACAATAGTTTTAAACAAACCTTAATAAATTATAAAGTGACTTAGCGAGATTTCTAAAAAGTTGCAGGCTAAAAATAATAAAAGTAATTTGGGATCAAATATATAGAATATAGAAAATATAGAAACAGGGTGAGAATCGATAAAAGATAGTCCTCCAACGGGTTGAGCGATGTCTACACGCGATCTTAGCAATAATAATGGAGATGGATAGGATAGAAAAATGTTCCAACAATTAGATCTAAACATAAAGCAAATAAGTGGGAAATTAGATACTATTGTTTTGGAAATGAAACTGTTGAAGGAAGAAAATAAATTGATAAAAGTAACCGCAGAGAAAGAATGCGATAGGATAATGAATTTAGTAAGCATGAAATTGATGTTATTAAGAAACTCAAATAAGCTGATAAGTAATGTTATATGAAGATTATCCCGGAAAAAATGGAATGAGAAAGAGGGCCTTTTCGGTTTATAATTGTGATGAATGACAATATTAAGACAACGAAAATGTTCACTAAAAAAATACATATAGGTTACAACAGCTTGAAGCCAACCACCTTGACTGAGTACATTTGCATATCACCCAGTTAAGAAGACTTGCATAAGAATTTAAGAGTATGAAAAACAAAAATTATTATACAGAAAACAAAAGTAATGACACTGGAACAGACAAACTGTATTATTCATTATCAAGATCATTCATAGGAAAAAAGGAAATTAGACTAAGTCCAAAATTACAGTCTATAAAACAGTTTACCAGCCAATCCTAACTTATGGAATCGAAAGCACAGAAATACAGAAGTCAAATTCAAGCCATGGAAATGAAATATTTGCGGAGAGCGAATGGTATAACACGAAAAGATTGGATAAGAAACGAGGACGTGAGAAAGAAACTGGAAGTTGAACTAATACTGAAAGTAGTAGATAAACTAAAGCTTAAGTGGTTCAGATACTTAACAAGAATGAGTAACAGACCAGTCAGGGATGTGTGGGGAGCCATAGTAATACAAAAAGCAAAATAGAAAGACCTAAGAAAACTTGGAACCAAGAAGTTGCAGAAATACTGGAAAGAAGAAATATAAAATAGGTAGAAGCGAAAAAGATGGCAAAAAATAGAATACAATTTATGTTTAAAATTAATTTACCTGTTGCCTAGAAGGTTTTGCTGAACATTTAGAGGTACTTCCAGTAGCTGAACCAAGACTGAAATACAAATGTTTAAATTTAAATGAATGAGCTGACATAAAGAACATATAAATGACGTTCTCACTTTGTTTTATCTTTTCCTTCCATTATGAATCGTCGTCAATAATTTAAAATAAATAATATCACAGATACAGTTCAATACTTCAACAGGTGATACTTGTCTTCTGTTTATATTCCGTTTTCAAATTAATACACACAACATACAACACAGCACATGTCACATGTGTGTGAAATGTGACAGTTTCGAAAATTTTGCAGATAGGGAAGAATCTCGGAGTGGGCGACATCTACAATTAATCGTTCGAAATACTCGGAGGGTGAACAACAAACTAACCCAAATGTGTTTATATGGGTGAAGTATGAGATTTTTATACAATTTTAAGTGATTTAGGTCGAAAGTGATATATTTTTACGTTATTTTATGAACAATAGTTGTTTCAAATAAACATCAATGCAGCGGATTGGAAGAGATAATGAGGTAAGATCACGCAAAATGTGCTCAGTTCCTCAATGTGCATCATACAGTACTTCGGATATTTCTCTACATAAATTCCCTTTGAATCCCAAGGCAGTAAAGAAATGGCAAAAAATCTTGAAGATAGGGAAGCCTATCTCAAAATACATGCTTGTTTGCAGCAAGCACTTTCTGAAAGAGGTTTTTTTTTGTGGTAAGTTCAATAATTTTACTATCAGATTCTCTTCACTTCAATTTATATTTTTTATTATTCAATATATAGTTACCTCCACAACACAGAGGAAGCATTTGAAAAATGGATCCTTTCCTAGCCAGAACCTTCCAGTGACTAAATATCAACATACAAAAATATATAATATATATGTGGAAGTGACCGACAGTAAGTGAGAACTCAAAACAATTACTTCTGGTTTATTATTTTTGCTATACCATATTTTATTCTATATTTTTTCATTTAGTCAATTAGTATTATAAATGTTTCTTTATTTGTATTCTGCATAAAATAGATTAAATGATATGAAAAGCAAAATTTGTTTTTATTATTGCATAAAGTCTTCCACCTATTTATAATCATTGTGCAAAACCATACATACCTTTGCTTATATAATGAAACAATAATAACTTTTTTATATTATTTATTATTTTTTATTGTGATACAATACATCTTGCATAATATGATCTAGATGCCTGAAAATAAAAACAAACAACACATAAAAGAGAACAGGTAAGTCAAACAGATGAAGCTTTTTTCTCTCCAATCGAAATGGCCGATATGCCATTTTAAAATTAAATTATACAACTTCTCCTTATTTCTTGAATCATACACTGATGCACCCATTTGTTCTTTTACTTGACGATATCTTCCCAAAAATGTTGCCAAAGCAGAATCCCCTACACATGCAGGTATTAAAAAAGTGCTGATGTTCAACATATTCAAATGACTTAATTATTGTTCGTTTTCATTGTCTAAAACTTACTGTAGGCAAGAAGATTAAAGTTTTTTTTGTTCAGTTCAGCTGTTGTATTGTATTTTCTTTTTTTTTAATTCCTGGGTGACTAAATGACTAAAATGGTTCTGGCCTACTGATTCTCTCTATTGTCTTTTTTCCTTTCCCTATTTTTGAGCCAGAGATCAGTATAGCTTACTGGTTTTAGCATCTCATATCTGAAACATGAAAAAGAGAGGAGGCAAACAGGGATGTGTTGTTTTGAAATCATCTACCTACTTGCTTTCTTAGGTAATCGAGAAAACTTATTTACCTGTTAATATAAATCAATGTAGCAATAATATCCTTGCAGTGTCCTCCTAATCCTTCTTTACAGGAACATTGACAAATCCAGGACTCACTGAGTTTTATAATGGGGGATTGTAATATTGTTGGAGATCTCATACATAAGCTTTTAATAACTTTTTCATTGGAACCTCACCTTCATTAATTGGCCGAACACGTTCACCAACAATCCAGAATATCCGAAATTGATATCTCTACTTTCACAGGCACTATTAATAGATATCTTATGACACAAATCCAGCAATACAACACAAAAATTTCAAAAACGAAGCTAATATCAAATGACAGAATATTTGTTGTTCACCCTCCGATCCGACATTTTGGATTTCGCAGCGCCATCTCGCGGTTCGTGATTTTTCCCTATATCTTTCTTATTTAAGGTTTTCTTAGCGAGCACACTTAAATAATAACAATATAAAACATTTTACTGTCAACGCTGAAAGCTGAAATATTAACTACATATTTTATAATACTTATAATTAAAGATAAAATAATTGAATTATGAATGAAAGAAAGAATACAATAGGTGATTTCGAATGGCTGTTTTCGTTGGTTAATGGTTAACCAGTCGGTTCATAAACGACTACGTCAGACCCTCGGTTGGCTAATTTCTTTTAATAGACAATGACACAACACACAACCCATTCGAATTCTTTGTAAACAAAACGGTTGATTAACCGGCTCTCAAGTAAAAATTGACATACGTCATATCACAACAATGCTGGGAGAATCGAAGAATGGAGTTAAAACATATAACCGAGATCGCACATTTCCAGTTTCGGCTAGCCAGCCGCGGGCCAGGTGATTTATGACGTTATCAATTTGATATTCGAATGCGACAGGTTACTTTGACTTGTCATCTTGTCCACAGCACAAATGCCACAAGTTTAGGTTAGTTTCTAGCTCTGATGTTAGTGATCTGTGGTTAACACTCTACACCTTCTCAAAAAATTTTTTTTGCAAGTTTATCTGTACTATTTTGAAAATATTTAAAATGGCACCATTTAAAATTGTTATGGTCCGTCATGGAGAATCAGAATGGAATGAAAAAAATCTTTTCTGTGGATGGTTTGATGCCAATTTAAGCGAGAAGGGTTTGTAAACTTCTGACCTTGCATGACCTTAGGCATAACCTTAATATTTTTATATAAATATGATTTAATATATTTTAAGCATTTAATTTGGTTACAGTTATTTAAAAATGTAGGTGTACACTGTATGTTGATCCAAATAGAATGTATTAAATAGTTTATTTGTATGCAATATAAGCTCGATTGTAAAGTAAAGGCATTTATTAATAATTTGTTTTTGTTGCTAACCGCCAAAATCTAAGGTATTGTAAAAGTGGTTGGACTACGTTAGTGTATCTAATAATTTGGCGGACAAAATTCAGGGCAGTGGCTACTGAAAATGTATCTAGAATGTTTGCTGTTATTAATCAACTCACTATATAAACACTTTTAACAGGTAAACAAGAAGCTGGAAATGCCGGAAGAGCTCTCAAAGACGCCAGTTATAAATTTGATATTGCATATACATCAGTTCTGACCAGAGCTCAAAATACTCTCCAAGCTATACTCAAAGAAATTGGACAGGAAAATTTAGAAACAATAAAGACCTGGAGGCTAAACGAGAGGCATTATGGTAGTCTTACTGGATTGAATAAGGCCGAAACGGCGACTAAATATGGAGATGAACAGGTAAATTATATTTGGTCATTGTTACAAACACAACCTTCTTGATTTTATTTAAAATGTTTGTGTTTACTTATTCAGAATATACTCAAGATCACTAAACACATTTATGTTGCTGGTGCCAACTTCGTGTAACTTTGCTATTTGAAGATTCAGTTGTTCAAATTATGCTGATATTATTCTATATAAAAGAAACTATATAGCTGCATTGGCAAGTCTATTGAAATCAAGTAAACACCTATATTAGTTGTTATTATTAATTTGCATAATGGGAATTTTTTCTTTCCCTAACAACTGAATTAGGTAGTTGTTTTTTAAAAAATTGTTAATATTTTCTCCCTTATTCACTCACTCTGCACACTATTTGCTCCACCATCCTGCAAGTGAGCTGACTGAAACTTCCAAAAAACATAATGTACTGCCGTTTTAAGCAGTTTATCTGAAAAAATAAGAAAACATTGTGTTCTTCATCATTCTCTTTTATTTTCCTTCATATTAAGATTGATATGAATTTCAATAGTATTACGGGAATTAAAAAATTGCTTCCAAGTTTTTCAAAAGAGTTGTTGAATTTTTATTTTATTGTGTATACACCAAATTACAAAATTACAACTATGTATGAGGTATTCAAGTAGAAGTCCCAATAAAAATCAATAATACCAGATAATATGCTGTTAAAAATATTCAAGAAAACATCAACACAAGCTGCACATATTACCCAAATGAGAAAAAACCAATTAATTAACTGACAAATTTGATCTCCATCTGAGAACTGAAACTCGAATGCGATATTTCCAATTCCATTAGGTATTATACCTAAGGGAACATTGTAAAAATCGAATGCACAAACTGTCAGAAATTAAAACATTGTTACTGTCTTTAGGTGGCAATTTGGCGCCGTAGCTTTGACATTCCACCTCCTCCAATGGAAACAGATCATCCTTACCATGATATTATTGTTAAAGATGCACGTTATGCTGATGGTCCAGCTCCAGATCAATTCCCAAAATTTGAATCCTTAAAATTAACAATTGCGCGTACTTTACCATTCTGGAATGAGACTATTGTTCCACAAATCAAAGCTGGTAAACAAATATTAATTACAGCTCATGGAAACAGTTTAAGAGGAATTGTAAAACATCTTGATCGTAAGTACCGTTTTATTTTAATAAACGTGTATATTGACCTTGAAAGTGTACTTGATGCACTTATATTAAAATATTTATATAATTTAGAGCTCTATGTACTTAACATATAGATGAATGTTCTAAATGGCTCTACTGTAAACAGTGCTCCTTATATAAATCTATCAGTAAGTTACATCTTAATCTACAGATATGCTTTTGATTTATTTGGAGATTTTCTTCAAATCAGTTATTGTAACATCATGTGAAGCCGTTCGCTTCTTTCAATTTTCTCTTGATGCTCCCCTTTATTTTCCAAACTATCACAGTTGAGCGGTAAGGTTTCAAACCCTTTCAAATTGCGATAATCTTCTTGTATTCGGAAAGCAACGTGTCAACCAGCGCCTTAAGTTCTCTACGAATGCAGAGTGTTCCTTGAGCCATTGAACTGAAAGCATGTATGTGTTATTGTGACTAAACGCTAGAATTTAGCTATCATGCTATTCTTCATATTTCCAATCTATATCTCATGGATTTACAATCATTTATAATTATAGTAATTAAAGTCAGTGCATAAAATAGTACATTTCAACCATTTATTCAGAAGAACCATTTTTTCCGAAAACGTGGCAAGGTATTATAATTAGCCGTTATTGGAAGCTCTACATGGCGTAGCCTAGTTTATTAGAATTTTTTGCTATTATAAAAATCGCTTGGACATATTTCTGTCTTAATATATAAAAAATAATTTACTATTCCACTATTGTAGTTTGTCCCTATATCATTTATTAATTCTTGATTAAGTTATTGCTGTTGTGTTCGCACTCAAGCCGGCATGTGCGGGTTTCTACGTCACTTATATTAATATTTATTGTAACAAATATTTTCCTTATTGTTTTAAAAGCAGCAACTTTTAGCTGCGTTCTTGTACCGTTATCAAAGTGTATACTTTATTTCAATCAAAACTAGCTTTGATTATGAAATATATGCTTTAGTTCCTAGGTTCACCAGATTTTTATTTAAACCTGCATTCCCTGGTTACAGGGTGGTCCTTTGAGTATTTTATAATTTGCTTGAATCGCAATTAAACATGTGTAGGATCCTTTGTTGAACCTAGCAAACTTCTCGATTTCCATTTTCAATAACTCCCCCATCTTACAGTCCACTCAGACTCTCTTCCAATCCTGCACAAATTCGTTTCTTGATTTGATGGCTTCAGGCGTAAATTTTTTACTTGTTTTCCATACCAATTTTGAATTGACATTGTGTGATATATTTAGTGTAGTTTGGAGTTTAAGTTGATTGATTAATTTTTTTCCAGAGCTTACGGATGATCAAATAATGCAGTTGAATCTACCTACAGGAATTCCATTTGTGTATACATTAGATGATAATCTCAAACCCATCAAGAGTCTAGAATTTTTAGGAGATCCTGAAACAGTCAAAAAAGCTATGGAAGCAGTAGCTGCCCAAGGAAAAGCCAAATAAGTATCAAAGTTTTAATGTTATTATCAGTGGTTATTTATTAATAGAGGTCTAAATTTATTGAAATGTTAGACTCATAAGTGTTCAGAAAATGTATGTGATAAATAGAAAAGATGTGTTATGTGGAGAATATTCGTTTTTACTACTTACCCACTCTAATTCAATCCTTTATCATATTTCCTCTGTTGCTCCCAACTTATATTCATCTTTGTTATACTAGCCTTGTGGTAAAAGTGCACAATTGAAATTCTGTTTTATAACATTGAGCAGAAAAAATTATAGCTGATCTTATATTGAAAATCAAGACTACTAAAAATGGACATTTACTGTAAATTTCCTTTATTTGATAGTATTCTATTTAACAATGTCGCAGTGTGACTATATAGTTATTTGAATCGGAACTTTTGTTAAGTAACGACAAAGATTACAGAATAAAAATATAAGATGTTTCACTCGTTCGAATTTATCGCGTAAAGCACCGATGCCGCTGGTGACTTGGATGGTACAGTACGTCGCTACGTCCTTACATGCATTTAATTTAGCATATTATACGGGACGTCGCCCGTCGAGCGCTGTTATTTTAGAACGATGTTTATAATTGGTTGCTCGTGTTTTATATTTATGTTGCATAGATTTTTTAAATGTATTAATTAATTGTTGAAATGAGCAAAAAGTCATATTAATATTTTTCTCTTTAATAGCAAAGCTTAAACACTAAATATTTTAATTACTTAATAAACTTGAGGCTTTTAATTATCTAAATAAAAGAGATACTAAGCAATTGAAATTTATATCTGGATGAAAAATAACCATTCAAGCAATTCTGTCATTATGGGAAACTCTAAAATGGCGAGGATATAAATTTTTACTTATACGAAACCTCAATCAGGATTGCCTCGAAAACTTTTTTGGCCAAATACGAAGTTGCTGTGGTAATGCCAAAAATCCAACCCCCGTACAATTTTGTAGCGCGTTTAAAAAGCTATTTTCTCTCAAAATTTTTGATCATTTTGAAGGCACAAACTGTATGGATGACGTAAACGAAGGTCTTTTAACTATTGGTTCTGAACTAACAAAAGAATGTTTACTTTTCCTACAGAAACTAAAAATGTGCCTTTAAAAGTGTTTACAACAGATTACCAAAATCTATCAAGCCCAAAAGGAAATGCTTTAGTGTATGTTACGGGGTATTTGTTAAAAAAATATCTAATTAAAGTTTGCCCATTCGGCTGATAATTTAATAAGCAGAGAAACTTTTTTCTGTAAACTAAAAGCTTACACGACAAAGAAGGATGAATTTAGTGGCTTATGTGTACCATCAAGGCACATTGTTGAGAACGTTATTGCGATGGAAACTAAATTTATCGAAAAATTCAATTCTATAGCTAATCAAAGGGGAATTGGTCAGTTCCTTTTGAACGAATTTACTAAATTTTCTTTTCATCATCCATGTAATCAATTTCCTTTCAAGTATTATGCAAGTCTCTACACCAGAGTCCGCATATATTTTACTCTCAAATGTATATTGAAAGATTTGAAAGACAATAGATTAAATTTAACACATAAACCCAACTCCAAAATTAGTATTTTACAACATTTATAAATTTTTTTAAAGAAATCTTGCAGCTGCTTCTCTTTTTACTGTTTTAAACTTGTCAATCCAAAAAATACGCGTTATTTAAAGATTAAAATTTAAGATTTAGTGGCCCTATTATTCTGGTGGCTAATGAGTATATTTAATTTAATTTGTGATAAATATCCGATAGATTATCAATAAGTATCACAAAATTACCAAGATGCTGGATAAAAACTGTAAATATATATTTCTCTAATTACCCCTGTAAAGCTCAAAATAAAATAAGCTCTTCAAACTGTTCTGGTATCTACCGGTCTCGTTATTGACAACAAAAGCGAATCGTAAACATAATTTAGGAGAGCGGCGTCCGTTTGGGACAGCAACTTGAGTCAAACCGCCCTAGAGTGAAACATCTTATATTTTATTCTTTAATCTTTGGTAACGACCAGTATAAAAATGCTTAAGGTAAGAAAAGCGCGAAGTGGGTGACACCGAACATCTCCAGTTTTATAATTTTGAAGTCTGTCTCACAGTTCTTCTGCACTCTGCAATTTTAAATGTGAACTCGTTGTTCCAAGTTCACTATTGTAGTAGGGAGGTAGAATATATAATTTTTATGTTTCAAGCCCATATGTAATCATCAATGATTCATTACAAGCTTTAGTCACTTTTTAGGATTCTAAATGAATTGATGAACACCTACACATTTTGTATCAATTTCCAAATCATCAAAATGTCCTATTTCTGTTCAATTTTTTGACGTGATATATTTATAGAACCGGTCCTATTTTCGATCAATTAATTGACAGCCTAGGGCAAAAATATAGGGTAATAGATAGAGAAATATAATATTTTGTCTATGGGGTAATATTTACTTTAACGTTGTTTACTTTGCAGTTTCAAAGAGATTGGCATCACTGATACTGTGCAAAATAGTATATTCGTATTTCATTCATTTATTTCCACACCATATTTTATAAAAAGTGAAAAGTTCGAATAAATGAAGTAATACTGCATGTAAAAGTGTCGTGGTCACCTGATCAAGTAACTGGTCGAGCTTCATAGAGAAAGGACTTAAAGTCAAAAGTGAACAATATAAAAATAAGCAAATGAGTGTTTCAGCTTATGAAAGTATTCCTCTTTTTAAATGTCATTTTTCACCAAGCAAAGGAGATCATTAAATTGTTCCTCTAATATAAGCATCTCTTGTTATTGCACAATAGGTGAAACTAAACACTTTCATCCGGAAACATTGTCCTTTACACGAGAGAATTCACATTTAAACTGCTATTCCTAGGTCTTTTCGCTACAAACGTTGATCACGTTGGAAGCGCATGCCATTGTATTTGAAAATAAAGCATTTACAATATGCCTTCATTAACATACTTAACCTGCGAAAAAGTGCAAATTATAAAATAGTAGTTTGTTTCATATCGTGTTGAGTCGTTTTTTTCTAAAGACCTAGGCACATCTTGTATTCCTGTTATTCATTCGGGATTTTAAGTGTTACTAAGGCTTTTACCCTCCTTCTTTTTAACCATGGTTAGCTGCTGCTGTTAATACTAAAAATTCAACAACCATATTTATATATAGAACAGTAGACTGTAAGGGATGAAAATACTACCTACATTCAAAAGTTATGGAGGCCTCCGTGCGCCATATCCTAAATAAATTATTGAAACTGAGTGTTGCATGTTTCAATGACTAGAGTCCTAAAATAAGGATCCTAAAAAAATGATTAAAGCTTGTAATAAATCATTGGTAATTACAAACTGGCTTTACACATACAATTTATATTAATGTTTGTATCTAGGCAACCAGTCTTGCACTTCTCTGTATACCTGACTGTCTATATTCAGAGTATAAAGCTTGAAATCATCAGTAGTGAAATAAGCCTTAAATAAAATGTATATTATATATAGATGAATCTATGACATAGCGTTTAATAGTCTAAGGACAAAGCGATATTTTTAAAGTATTTTTCGTCCGCTAAAACGTTAACCTATCCAAATTTCCGAAACTTATTGCATTTAAAAAAAAAAACCAAGGGGACAGAGCAAGAAAATCTCCAGTATTTAGTAGAGATAAAATAACAAATATTTTTGACTCTACTCCAAAAATAGTCGATTTTTCATCCTAAACTTCGTAATTATATTATTTGCAAAGGTGGAAGAAAAAATGTAATATGCTCCTCGGCGAAAAACTGTCCAGTGACACCTGTTTGCATCGGCTGCGCTTCGGCTATCAATTTGCAGTCTCGACTATAATAGAGTTTTTAGTCCTTTGTACTTAATTTTTTTTTTTGTAATACAATCCATGGTTCTACCCCATCTTATTGTCGTGATATAGGACGATTTTCTAAAATTGTCTCAAACTGCTTTTCAAATATCTTCATTATATATATAAAACAGCTTTTTGTCCTCACATGCCCATAGCTTCTACTTTTTTGTTATATTTCTCCATTCTGTTCGATCTCTATTTCAGTCCTCTATTCCTATCTGTTTCAAGTCTTCTTAAACAGCATCCATCCATTTCTTCCCAGGTTGTCCCCATTTTTTCTTACATACTTCACTCCAAAAAGCTTCTTCTTCACACATCTTTCGTCATCCATTTTTTGACCCCCCCACCGCCTTGATGAGATGTAGTAAGATTTTTCTCGACCCCCTCCCATCTCCCCTAATCTTAAATGAGATAATTGAAAATTTGTGCATTGGGTGTAAAAGCATTGGATTTAAAAAAAACAATTTGCTCAACTACTTTTATTTTAGACTAGCTAAGACTAGTATTTGGGAATGTTACCATAATCTTGTCTGATTTCATTCAAGACACGTTTTCTATTTTAATTCAACTGAACTTTGACGCAATTTTACAATGTTTTCTGATAGAAAAAATAGGAGGGATTTTCAGTAGTTGTGATGGTTGTATTATTTCCTCTCCAAAGTGTTTCCGTCTGAGTCCTTGTAAGTTCTTGCAGAAGCAGAATATGAGAGTAGGTGTTTCATCAGAGAGTATACATTTTCTAAAATTGAATAGATGAGGCTTTTACTTGATGTAGATCCATAGTAAATTATGAAATCAAACAATTTTATTTTGTTAAATCTACATTATATTTAACCTTAAAGTTGTGACGCGTTTCGCTAACACAGTAGCTTTTTCAAACGAATGGAGGTATAATGAGAAATTTTCAATTTATACAGTGCCTTAATACTAAATTATACGGATATTTAACAATAAAATTATAATCTATTTACAAGGAAATGAAATGAATTTGTCTAAATATGGGATTAACTAAAGTATTTAACCAGTTTACCTTGAAACTCATTCACAACAATCCTACAGGAACATTTCTAGGTAAAAAGGTTTAATAAGGGAGAATTGTTAATATCAAGTTGGTCGTTAAGAAAATTATCTGAATATTTGTTTTTATTTAACTCTAGGGCTTCTAAAAGATTTAATTTCAAGGATTGCAAAATTTCAAAATTTGAATCGAAAGACGGTTGGTTTGCTAATAAATGATTTGAATAGTTGGAATCTGATTTTTGGTTGTCATAACTACGTTTGTGTTCTGAAATTCTAGTTTTAAAATTCCTAAAAGTTCTACCTATATGAATTTTATCACAGTCCTCATTACCACATTTTAATTTATAAACTCCTGATTTATTTAGTTTTGAAGATTTGGATTTTTTGTTTTTAATGAATTTGGATAAATTTTTGTCGGTTTTGAAGCAAATATTCAAGTCTAAAGTTTCTAAAAATGCTTTTATTCTTAAGGATGGTATTCCAAAGTAAGTTAAGCTTTTAAATTGGTTATTTTTGTTTTTATCAGAAGGAAATACTTGTTCTAGAGTATGTTTTCGTATCTTTTTATTTATGATGTTGTCAATTAAATTTGGATCGTAATTATTATTAACCGCTATTTGTTTTATTATATTTAGTTCTTTATTGTAATTGTCAATATTCAATGGAACTGTTAAAAGTCTATGTATCATACTATTGAAAGCTGCTAATTTATGACTGATTGGGTGGACTGAACTATTATGAACAAGTATGTTATTTTGTTTTTTTCGAGCCATACATCAGACAATTTTTGACCGATTTCTATGTTTGACCTCTCGTTACATTCACAAATGTCTGAACTTTCGTAAAATAATTCGCAAACATATACAGTGCGAAACAAAAAATTTCCAGTCAGTTTTAAAGTTTGGTAAAGTTTGGATGTGTCCGCCATTTTGTTTTTTAAACAAAACGCGAAATATTAGATTAGTAGTGTGTCTTGATCAATTATCTTTTAAACAAAACCGACATCAATAAAATCGACCTATAAATAAAAAAAATATCAATAAAAAAAGGAAATTCCGTTTTTTTTGGACAATATATATATATATATATAT